>BQNB010018203.1:14466-67306 GCA_026074375.1 Tanacetum coccineum | reverse complement strand
GTGAATAGTAAAAAGGGAGGGAATGGCTACTCAGGTTGTTTATATTTGTTTTGGGAAAGTGGGGTGAGGGTTTGGGCTATTGGCAAGTTAAGTCCCTCATCTTGTATTTGTTTATTACAAACTCAGTCCTTGGTGGGGTGAAAGGTTTTAGGATATGGCAAAATGAACCCTCCAATTTATATATTGTTATTGCAAATGGAGTCCTTGTGGGGTATAAGTTTACTCAGTTGACAGGATTAGCCGTTGTGGTATATCTTTGTGGTATTGGCAGTTTTAGCCCCTTACTTCATTTGGGCTTTTCCATTAGGATTTGGGCCCGTTTATGATGTAAGGCCCATTTGGTCTTTAAGTGGTATACTAATGGGCTTTCCTGGCCCATTAGATGGGTTCGGGTGGGCCCATTAAGTATTCTTCAATATCGGCTCGATTTTGATTGTTGACTTTTGAGGGTTGACTTTTGGCTTTGACTTTCTTGGTCTTTGGCTTCGATTTGACTTTGTCTTTTCTATGCTTTTCCATTCCGTGTTTAATTTTGTCGTTTTTGGCTTGATTTTTCGTCCTTTTGTCGGATATCCATTTACTGCACAAAATAAGTGAAAACATACAAATACAATGTATTTTTGGTACGTTTTTGTTCATTTAAGTCTAGTTTTAATGGATAAAGGTATGTGTAATTAAACGCATACCACCTACATAAACAATGTGCCTTACTACAAGACCCAAGAATGGTAAACTTAGGCACCAT
This sequence comes from Tanacetum coccineum, assembly GCA_026074375.1. NCBI lineage: Eukaryota > Viridiplantae > Streptophyta > Magnoliopsida > Asterales > Asteraceae > Tanacetum > Tanacetum coccineum. Next base: position 66,561 of record BQNB010018203.1, on the reverse strand, counting down.
ATTTTCTAACCACAAAGGACCCATCAAAAAATAGGTACCACGACCTTGAATTCATATTTGCTTGTAGGTGTGTCTTAAAGGCGATCTACTACCGGATGATTGGATTGTGGATAGTGGTTGTACTAAACACATGACCGAGAATAGAATATAGTTTACTTCGTACAAGGCATATGATGGTGGACATGTCATATTTGGGAGCAACCTAAAGGACAAGGTCATCGTTGGAGGTAATATTTCTCATGACTTCATTACAATTAAAAATGTTGAGCATGTTAGTAGTCTAGCTTTTAACTTGATTAGCGTAGGTGAATTATGTGATGATGATTGCTTAGTTAACTTTACTAAAGAAGATTGTGCTATTAGTAAAAATGGTAAAACGCTAGCTAAAGGACATAAGAGAAATGGCTTATATACGTACAAATTGGGAGATAACTCCAAACAACAAATTTGTCTTGCATCCATGTTGGATAACTAAACACTTTGGCATAGGAGGTTAGGTCACACCAATATGAGGTTAGTTCAAAACTTAGCTTTCAACAAGCTAGTAAGGAACCTACTAAAGTTGAGCTTTAAAAGACACTTTTGTGATACATGTGGTTTAGGGAGTCAAGGTAATGCAAATAATAGGGCTAGGAAAGAAGTGTCAACTACTAGGATATTAGAGTTGTTACACTTAAATTTGGTTGATCCATCTCCAATTCAAAGTTACGAAGGCAACTTCTACACTTTAATAATTGTAGCTGACTATTCAAATTACACTTGGGTTGTGTTTGTAGAGTCAAAGGTTGACGTCTTAGAAAAGTTTAATATATTGTGTAAAAAGCTTGAAAACCTACATGATTGTTCTATTATTTCAATCATAACAAATCATAGTAGTGAATTTGATAAATTGCAATTTGGGAGCTTTTGTAAACAACATGGAATGTCTTATAACTTGTCGGGCCCATCCACTTCGCAATCGAATGAGATTGTTGAAAGAACACATTGCAAGTTAAGAAAGATAAGTCGTGCTATGTTAGCCGAGCAATCCATTCCATAAAAGTTTGGTGTCATGCATTAGATATGACAACTTACATATTTAATAAGGTTTATATTAAACACCCTACAAAATCCTTAGAAATAGGAAGCTGTTATTAGAATACTTTAGGGTCTTTGGTTGTAACGTATTTATACTTAACACTAAAGTACATCTCACCAAGTTTGACCCAAAGTTGTATGAAGGTGTTTTTCTAGGATACTCTCAAAATAGTAAAGCATACATAGTGCATAACAAGGAAACAAGAAGGATTGAGGAATCTCTTAATGTTACCTTTGATGAGAGCTTTCCTAAGCCCAAGTCATCTTCTTCGATAAAATATGATAGGATTAATGAACCCATAGTTCAAGATCTCAATGGGTCACCGTCATTACAAGTTAATGTTTCAAATGAAGGCTATCCTAAGAGTCTAAAAGAAGCTAAAGGTCACCCAATAGAACAAGTAATTGGTGAGTTGAATGAGAGAACACTTAGATCTAAGTCTAAACAAGCTTAGGATTTTCGCATGACATTTACCAAAGTCCAAATTGCATGAGTCTAGTTGAGGTTGTACATGCTTGACATGCACCATAAGATATTAATTTGAGAATGTGAGGGGTCAAAAATAATATTAGAAGTCTAAAGGTTGTCTGCATACCCTTTTAGAGATAATTGTGCTCTTAGAGCTTATGTGCTATGTGCTAGGACTTATGTGAAAGGCATGGAAGTTAAGCAACATTGTTGTTTTAACAAGATGAAGGATAAATGTCAATGCAATATTCAAACTATGGTTGACATATCTCGGATTTTACATGTCAAACCTATGTGCTGTGAACAAGAAATTTGATCTACATCTACTCAATATAGGATAATTTCATATTTACCTAACTTGAATATCAAAATTCCATATTTACCCAAAACACAAGTTTTTAATGCACAAGTACAATGCATTTTAATCATGTGTTGGGGAAATATAGAATTATGGTGTTTAACTTAGGGAAATATGGAATTGCCCCACTCAATATTGTGATAACCATCACCACATATATTTAAATATGTGAAATCAACTCATTCACAAAATTGCATGCTTTATTCCCTATGATAGTCATGATGGATTAAATAGACAAATTCGTTGACAAAATCACTTTGGATCACAACTCACCCTTGTGTTGAAAATGTTGCAATTGTGTCAACTTGTTTATTTTTATGTGTTGATTGCATGTTATGTGTATTAGGAAGAAAGGAAAAGAAAAGAAATAAACTTCATGTAAACATAGTAAAATGCACAAATAATAAACATGATAATATAGTTTTCTCATCCGAGAAATTATGAAATTAATCTACCATCCACTATGGTAATTAATATTATTAATGTTGACACAACACATCGATCATAAGTCCAAGATATTATACTTAGCAACACTTTGCTATTGTATAATGGATTATGTGTCCAATATGTGTAAAATATCAAAAAAGGATTAAAATGCACATTGAAGTAGGCTTGATAACTTGGACCACTCATCCGAGATCCTAAGTTTTTTCCTTGTAACATAACAAAAATAAAGTTATAATAACTGAAAATTCAAAATGGTGATTAAGGATCTCTACACAATAAACTACAATGAAAGTATTATGCATGGACAATCTTTATTGCATGCATATATACTTGTAGGAACTAGCTTGTGCAACTAAATCACCTATCCTCAACTAATAAATCTCAACATATCAAAGCAAAATCACAAAGTTCATCAAGCACTCAAATCACAATCTTAACTTCAACATATGATCATTTGATTCTCAACCTAAAACCTCTAATCACCAGAGCATACTCTCTTTCTTAATAGAGTGTCCTTCTTACTAAAAGTATAACAATCTTAAAACTTTAAGGAATCTAAGAGTACAAAGTCTAATCTCTCAAAAAGCTACTTGTTAGATCTAAATACCTAACTTAAATCATATGTCTATAAAAGGATATCAAATGAAATTACTTTCATCATCACCACTTAATAATGATGCTTCAAAACAACCAAGTTAGTTCTCCAAAAAGTGTGCTTGATAACAAGGCATTTAAAGATTCTAGCAGTAACTTTGATTTTGATGAAGACTGGTGATTGTTCAAATATGGACATGATCAGGCTTCGATAGGGATCGAAGAGTTTTTGGGGTGAATGCTCAACTTCCAAGTCTCATATAACCTGTGACAACACAAATTGAAACACTATGTTAAGTGAAGCGCAGGGGGTGTCCCTGCAAATCACCTCTGGCGTGAGAGTAAGTATGTGCTTTTAGGAGTAATGAATGTATGTAAAGTAAATGTGTGTTGGAAATGTAAAACATGCCTGAAGACCTTGCCATCTATTTACAGGTAGAAAAATAGGCTGAAACAAGGCTTAGCATAATAACCGGTGATCGTGGGGGTGTCTTATGATTTAAGGGGTGATTCCAGGAACCATGTACTACAATCTCTACCTTGGCGGGAAAGCTTTGGTAGAGAGGGAGAACGTGGGTTTTGACTTAACCAAGTTTGACCTTTGCCCTAGTTTCATCAAAGACCTTACTGCGAAGGGTGTAGATCTTTGCATGGCGGATTCCCATACTGGTAACCATCGCGAAGATGATTTTATTCCATTAGAAACTATTCGAAGGTTCCTAGGTATAATTGGGAGTAGATCCCATTCGAGCTCGAAGGGGAGACCTTCGAGCTGGAGGGGAGGGTATGCCATCAAGCCCCCCAGTTGAATGTAATGTATACATCTATGGATGCATTGCTTTCGACTTTATAAAAATGTATCAAAACTCCTATTTGAATCCTAATACACGCGTATGGTTTGCGCATTAAATGCTAATCCCACTTGTAAATGGGTTAGTTACAAAATCATCCAAGATAATGAAGAGTCCTCCTTGGTAAATGTAAACGTCTCATCTTTAGTTGAAATTTGAATTTCAAAGTTATCCGGATATCAAGCCGCACACGTGTACGAACCAAATTTTACTCATTCCTTTATTTAAAGGAGTTACTATTTAAACTTTATCTTTACTTTTACCTTGATTTGTTTATTTATTCACTGCTGCTAAATCTTTTACCCGCAAAGTAATTTTTTCTTTCCTTGTTTTTCCATGGATGCCAAATTTATCATTGCTTCTCAAACATGTACTTTGACCAAAGATGAATTATCCCAACTTGTTGTTGATTATGACATTCCCCAGAATGCCATGTTTCTTCTTCCAAAAAGATCCCAAACCATTTATGATGCTCCTATTGGGTTCGTTGGGTTATATACCCATCATTTAACTATTTCCAACCTTGGGTTCCTATTCCCAAGTTCATATGTGAGGTATTGTATAACAACCTAATAATTTTCATCAAATACAAAACCTATTTTACTATTATCACAATTGTACGGGGAAATTTTTCGCTTTATTACATTACTTATATATCTCAGTATGTCATAACTAAAGTAGAACGAGCATCACGATACTATCTATGACAACCTACTTCATTATAGGTCATGCAAACATCAAAACAGTCATGTCAATATCATCTTATCCTTTTACAAGGTACAATATTCCTAATTTTTGATGTACTAATCGCAACGTTATATCTAAACGGTCTTTAAACCGTTATCGTATACCTCTAAACACTAATTTCCATAAATAGATTAATAATATAAAAGTGAATGTACTAGCTATCTAAAGCATATGTAATTGTATCTTAACATTCATATGATTTAATTTCATATCCAAAGATTCGGTAAAAGTCCTTTAAATTTCAATTACAAGTCATTAAGCATGATGCTCTAAAATAGCCATTTTAACTCTGTTTTCATTCAGTTTCTTCACCAACAACTTGTTACAAGCTTACTATACTCATTTACAATTGTGTTAAACCCTAATTAATTATATTTCATAATCTTCAACACACATTTCTACACTCAAAAACCCTAATTCAAAATTCAGAAACCCTAAACCCGAGCTTAAATACTACACATTGACCCGGTTTATTCATTTTTAATCCATTTTAAACGTTAACCAACACTCAAATAGTTGCATAACTTATTTTATAATATATCTAATACATAAGCAATCATTATTTCATCATTTACTTTCATCATTTTAATTTCTTTGTAAGTAAAACGTATCGGGAGAAACCTAAATGTACCTAATTGTGCACTAAATATACTTTGACCGTTTAACTCATTTTTTTTGACACATCTCATTCTCAAGAAAAGCAACCAAGACGTCATTGTAAACCAATAAAAATGAGTTTACAAATCTTATCAATTCATTATTCTATCCTTTGTTCAACAATGTACGAGAATTACAAAGCAGAAACAAACTAAAAGCCTTATATGAACCCTAATTCCAGCTATGGCTTATTCTTTCAATTTAAACCATCTTAAATAAAACCAACAAATCAAAATTCATCTGAATACTTTATTTAAGCCTAGATTCTGATTCTCATTCCTAATCAAAAGTATACAAAATATAAACCAAGAAAGTCAAAGAAAATCCCTAAACGTGCCCTAATCAAACCCGTGACCTCATTTCTTCAATTCTAATCCGTTTTAACCCAAACCAATTGCTAATCTTTGCTAATATTTCCTATATCAGACTTGGCTACATATAATTAACTATCCTTAATCTTAATACACAAAATAAAGAATTGGAAAATTGTGAAACCTAGTCGTAACCCAAAAACAGCCCACCCCTTTCCATCAATTTTGAACCATTTCAAGCCATTCCAAGTGCCAAATAAATTCTCATGAACCCCTTTTTTCTAGAAAACCTTAATCCAGATTACCACCTGCTCTTTCCTTTCCATTGGCCAAAAATGAAGACACATGGATGGCTTGTTGCCTCAGCTTCTAGCCGTGACACCCCAAAAACCCAAAAACACTTCCACCACTATCAATCTTTTATCCTAGACCATCATTACTCACACCCCAATTGACTTCAACACTTAAACCTACTAGACCATACACACGTCAATGTAACAGATCCTCAGTGTTCTTGAACTCCTTTGCCTTCAAACTACTAATAAAATATAGAACATAATTCATTCATTTTTCTTCATCCCCCACTTCCTCCTCTATAACCCGTCATAGAAGCAATTCATTTAGCTCTAATAGATCCTAAGTGATCTTAAGAAGTCTCAAGTATAGAAAGGAAGCAAAGAAACCAAGATACGAAGCCCGGGAGTCGTTATTTCTAGGCATATAAAGCCGATAGTCTCGATTTGACCAGTTTTCCAAGCTATTAAGATCAAACTAGGTTATCTAAGATTATTTTATTGCTTTTCATAACTTAATAATGTTCATTTGATCTTGCTAAATCATAATTTAAAGTGTTGAACTCAAAAACCTAAGTGTTATGCTTTGTCCAAAACCGTACACCCTGAAACCCCTAATTTCATGTTTTTACTTAAACTTATGACCTTAACTTGTAAACTAATGTTATAATATATTTTAAGTAAGCTTTATATATTGTTAAATAAAGTTTCTTCTGATAGGTCATGAAAGAATTTAATCTTAAAACCCTCGCGTTTATCTTTTTAAAACCTAATTTGACCCGTTTTACTTTACTTAGTTAACAATGCGTTTAAATTAAACTTGTGTTATGTTAAAAACTTCATATTGTAGTTTTATTATAACATATAAATTGTCTATTGAAATGTTAAAATAAACTTGTATGGCAATTTGGACATGTTTGTACATTATAATCCATGGCAAGGGGCTTATATATCGTAAATTTCAGAAAACATTATAACTAAAAGATCTTAAAGTGTCATTTTATCAAACTTTTAACTATAGGGGTCTTTTATGTCACTTTTCAAAGTTCTGTTTTATTGGTATATCTTTCAAGTTGAAAGGCCAAAAAGTCGGTAAAAATGCTAAACCTCTAGGGGTCTACTTGTAATTTTTTAATCCCTAGGGCTAAAATGTACATTTTGAAAAAGTTTAAAATACATTTCAAAAACATTACCGACATAACTTTATTTAACGCTTGACGTGCTTAACGTTTCCAGATATGAATAAAACGCTTAATATCAGATCATCCGGAAGCTTATATTGTACCACAATATAAGGTAGCTTCATATAGGAGGTTTCCATCTTGGTATTACGTTTTGATGAATTGTTGGGTTTACGTTTTAAAGTGCCAAAGCTCCTCAAAACATTTACTGAATGGAATTTGATTTATGATGGCCTAAGGTGATTTACAATAATTCACTAACTCTTCAATCAAACTCATAACTCTTAAACCAAAGTTCTAAAGTACAATCTTCCTAAGACTTAACATATTCTACTCAGGTTATGTGACGTGGCTGTCTATTATCATTTTATTATATCAACATTTCCGGGTTAAGATTATGATAAGGTGTCAGCTTTTCATTTCGAATAATTTACCATTTACCTATCAGCGTGATGTTCTTAAAACCTCGCCTTTACTTTATTTACATGTTTTATCAACCCGCGAGGGGAGTACATGCTTGTTACAAATCTCTTTCAAATTCTTGTTTATCTTATAACATGTGATTACTTTCCAAAGACTTATACATGCTTAAACCATGAATATAAGTGTCTTTACAAGTTATATGCTAATCTGATATACCATTATCACTATTGTTAAGTTACTTTTATGCCAAAAGTCCCTCATTATCATCGGGCCATTAATCATTTTCTGAGCGGAATGCAACATATTGTGGATAGGATCTATCGGATTGACGAACCAATTATGTTAGATGAATAGGTAATATATATATATATATATATATATATATATATATATATACATATATACATATATATATATATACATATATATATATATATATCATTTTGGGTATATATATATATATACACTAGTCAGTTTGTGTGCCATGAGCTTAGACCAGACAAGACCAAACAGACCAAATAAGGCAATAACAGGATAATACATTGTCACTATGATAATTGTATTCGTTGCAATTATTACTAATAACGGGTGTATAATAACAATATCATTTTACATAATAATTGTGTTTAAACTATTATTACACTATGACTTGTAGTCAAACTGTTAATATTAAACCTATGAATTTCACTCAACCTTTGTGTTGACTTTTTAGCATGTTTATCTCAGGTAATTGAGCAAGTTGCGGCATGGAGTGGCATGGACTCAAAGATGGTTGAACTGTTATCATTCAAACTTGATATTTTAGATTTTAGGACCTGCATTTTGTAAAAACTCTGATTATAATGAATGATAACTAAAATTTTCCAATAACGTCTCTTTTAAAGTTTTTTCTATGATTATGATTGTTGTATCCATGAAGTAATACCCCAGATTATCTTCCGCTGCTATATTGTAAAAATGGGGGTGTTACATATTGACTTTTTTCAAAGTACACATTTCTCGGTTCAATCCTCTCGAGATGATAAAACTCACAACCTTTGATGTAATGTTCAAAGCATACAAGGGTGAGCCTAGCATTGATCTCCTTTGAGCATTTCTGAACCTTGGTCCCGCTGGTAACTGGTTGACTCTCTTTAATTGAGGCAGTTTTGGCATACCCAAAGCTTTAACCAAGCCTATAACCCACCTTAAGGGATGGAAAGGAAACTTCTTTTTTACTAAGAAGAAAATAATTCCTTCTAAATACCTTGAACTTTTCCTCGAAGACAACAAACTGGACAAGAAATATTTTAAAGACATAACCCCCCCCCCCCACAAGCTCGAGAAGATCCTTTATATAATCAAATAGCCCACCTATCCCTGCAACGTTGAGACATTCGCAGACCCCATTCTTTATCTCGCATAGTTAAAAACCTCATAGAAGCATAGTCCTAAAATGCCCATCATCTATCATCGTGGAAGGGGTATATGTGTTTTGTGATTTGAATGTGGATTTTGAACTATTTGGAAAATAATCAATATTTTGACATTTGGTTTTTTGCAAAGATGGATTTTAAAAGTTTCAAGATGGAAGGGGTTGATGGTGAGTTTAATTTTCTCCCTAAGGGTGGTTTGGATGAGGAGGGGAACTCTCCTTCTACTTAGTCTATAAACAATGAGACTCCAGCTATTGATGCAAAGCCTATAACTATTGTCCATCCTTCAGAGTTTGCTGAAAACATTAGCGATTCTGATGATGCTCCTTCTAAAATGGATGAGGTGACTTTAATTGGTCGCTCTAAACTGCAGAATTCGGGGGCAGGTATTTCCCCAAAAGCCGCTGGAAAGAGAAAATAGGTTGTTAATTCTACTAAAGAGGGGTCTTGTCGAAAAACCCGAAGGGTGCCGCCCTGAGCAAGTAAAGCTTCCGGCAATGCTTCCGACCCTCTTGATATAGATAGCGATCTTGACATCCATGGTGAGCCTTATGTTTCCTTCAAACTATACTTCTAAATATTATATTTTTGTAACACTATTTTTATGTTTCCACAGAGTTTCCATCCGCCAAGGAGCTGAAGGATTTCTTCGATTTCCACTGGGTTGTCGCTCATGTTACTCCTTCGTCATAGAAACAACATCTGAAAGAGATCAGCTTGGAGAAGCTATGCGACATCCATAACAGAGCTTACATACGATAAGTTATCATTGATAATACGTTGAACAGAAGAACCTGTAAGCTCATATCCGTGTTATCGAAGGCCAGGGCTTCCTGTGATGCCATTCGGGAAAGGGAGGTTGCAAAAGACATGGCGTATGCTAAATTGGAGGGGAAATGTAATGAAGCTCTCTATGATATAGAGAAGAATCCCTTTGTCTTAGATATGCGCTCCGAGATTAAGAATTTGCAAGGACAGGTTGACAAACTCCACAGTGAGTATAGCAGACTCTTCCTTGAAGAGAAGAAGTGGGTCAACTATGAGCAGACCCTGTCTGTCCTTCGCTTAAAAATTGAAGGTTTGGAATCTGAGAGGGAGCGACTAAAGAGCTCCAAAGTCCAGCTCCAGCAAGAAATTGATAGCTTACGACAAGATAGAGTTGTTATGGTGTCTAAGTTGTTCCTCATGTAGCTACAAGATTTGTTTGTAGTGATGAAATGGGTCTTTTGGTTGCTAGACTTGTCAAAGTGGCTATGTTCCATGTTAAGTGTACAGCTTTTGAGAAGGTGGCAGATTTAAAGGAGCCTTTCATCTTGGAGAATATTCTGGGATATCGTCCTTCTTCTAGAAAGGAGTTTGATTAAGCCGGTGATGACCTAGCCATTATCTCTTATCCTTTCATAACCGAAGCTACCACTGATCCATATGCCACTGTGGAACAACTGCTCTCAAAGAAGCCGAGGTCTCTCTGTACAAATCCAGCTCCATCATATTCTAAACCTTCATCTTCGAAGGCTCCAATCAATTAAAGATCGCCATGTAGGCATTATTTTAACGATCCGGGTGGTATGTACCCACGACTTGTTTGCAAACAATGTTAATTGTTGCTTTTTATATGTTTTGAGTAACCATTTATGGGTGTCACTATTTGATGGAGTTTGCATTTTATATCCACTTTTTATGCAGAACTTTTCTTGCTTTGATCACTATATAAGGCTTAAGTGTGGCCTATATAAAGTGTTTATTTTTTTTACTATGGGTTTTAACAAGTAGCCCTTTGCTTATGAAACAGGGTTGCGACCCGCTCCGCCTTTAGCCCATAAGGTTTCGAATGAAGGCCTTTGGGAAATTTAACGTAAATTCAGGTGTTTTGTATGTAAGGCTTGTGTGTGGCCTTACAATACCCCTTTGAACGTTGAAACTTTTGAATACCTGGCTATAAATAACGTGAATTTAGTTGTTTTGTATGTAAGGCTCATGTGTGGCCTTACAGCACCCCTTCGAACGTTGAAACTTTTGAGTATATGATAACTTATAGCAGTAAGGCTCAAGTGTGGCCTTATGATATCTTTTGTTGTAAATAATGACACAAAAGATTTGAAAGGAAACCATTAATAGTGTAGAAATATTTACATTATTTCACGTATGAACACTTAGTTTGCCACCTTATGAAGATTCTCTTAGTGAAAGTAGTCGAAATAGTGACTTTTTTGAAAAAAGATGGGTAGCAAGTTTTACATGTAAAACTTATAAAGGTTTAACCCATTCTATGTTGATGTGTCATTGTGTGGTGTTTATTTATGATAGTTTAAGTTTTAAATTTATATTTTGCCGACTTAACCAAAAACAACACTTTAACGGGTAGTATACCCGGTCGGTGGTAGATTCATGGTAAGTAGTGTGTCAAACACTTAAAGCGAGGTTAAATCTCTCAATTTATTTATATTTTGGTTTATCTAATCTAAGTTAATTCTAATCTAAGTCAAACCTATGCTAATCCTATGTTAGTTCTAATCCTAATTCTAACAGGTAAAAAGGGGGGTTTCAGCCTGAGAGACTGGCACGGGTTTGGTTGGTGACTACAATCAATTCAAGACGCTTTAACCCACGCAAGAAAATTAACAAAAGATAAAAGAGCGGTCGAGCCTTATGATAGAAAACTGTATTAGCCATCATTAATCTTAGGGTTGTAAATGAACTGAACGTTTAGTGAACATTTCATAAACATTCGGTAAAAAGTCCGTTCATGTTTGTTTATTTATTAAATGAACAAACATGAACAAAATTTTACCTTCGTTTAGTTAAATGAACGAACATGAACAAAAGTTTTGTCCGTTCATTTATGTTCGTAAACGTCCAATTATGCGTTTGTTAACGTTCATTTATTTTTTTTTCTTTTCATATATCGTATCGTTTTATCATATACTATTAAAATTACTTTACTTAAACAAAACAACACTTATAAAATACAATATTACATATATTTGTATAACTTTTATGTTCATTAGTCTACATTCATATATATTCGTTCATTTTTGTTCGTTTATTGCTTAATGAATGAACATAAACGAACATGAACAACCTTATATTCTTAATAAATGAACATGGACAAGAAAATTTGCTTGTTTAAGCGATCATGTTCGTTTATTTTTCCGGTTAAAATTAAATGAACGAACATGAACAAGGCTTCGTCTGTGTTTGTCCGGTTCGTTTACATCCCTAATTAATCTGATTAGAAGTTGGTTTGTTTATTTAGTGCAATGATTACTTATCTCGAAGAGGCATATCATTCTTAAGACTTAGGCGAGACTTCTTCCTAAGACCTAGACACATTAATTCTATCACAATTAAAGCATCCGTATAAAGCATCCTTATTTGCTAATTATAATCTATCTTAAGGATTAAAGCATTGGTGATCTTGTTAAACCCTAGCTCATAAAGACTTTACCCACTTACCGCTTAACGGAAATTTATACTCTAGTAGTCCACTTGTCCAACTATCTAATGGGATAAGTACATTATTTGTTGAATTATCTAGGTCCACCTTCTAGTCAACACGTTCAATAAACCATTGGCAATATCCAATTACCTAGGTAAGACCGAAGCGTATACTAGACACAGATTTAGCTGGACAATATTTGTGATCCTATGATTCTAGATGTATAAATCACTATATGGAGAGCTATCCCAGACTCTAGATTACTTGGTCCGTATCACTAGATCCAGTTGAATGATAGGTCGCATACAAAAGCACATAAACAAGCATTCAACGATAAATCAAGAAATCGAGATATAAACAAAACCAAACATTCAGATCTTTATAATAATGGCTGATACCCGAAGGTATTAGCCTTCAAACATCATAATTAATACAAGAGTAATTGTTTTAGCCAATGTGAACTAACTGAGTTAACGAATGATACCAAAAACTAAACAATTACAAAAGTATATGGAATTACATGTTGTCTTCTATGGATTGGAATGCGTTGCAAGACCTCTTCTGCTCTTTTTCTCCTCTAAAAATCAATTTTTATGGTTTAGGTATCGAGACTACACTTAAAACTCATTTTTGAGTTTTTAATTTATAGGGTCTGGAAGTCCGTTTGATACGGCCTATCCAAGGAATTAGATACGGAGTATTGGGGGTTTCTTGGAGTAGGGACCATGTTTGATATCTTCCAGAATATTCGCATACTATATCTTGAATATGGCGTATTAACATCTTTTGGATACGGCGTATTGAGCTTCATTCCTTTGTGGTTTTTGGTGAGTGCAGGCACGGATACGCCGTATATTCCTTAATGGATATGTCGTATTGGTCTTTAGAATAGTAATCTTCAAAATATCTTCATTTAAGCTCCAGAATGCGCGCCTTTTGCTAATATTCACCAACTACTCCATAATTACTGCAATTCTCAAATATGAACGATTAAGTAACAATTCTATGCAATACTTATATAAAATAGGTTAAATACATGGGATAAATGATGCTATAAAATAGACATTATTTGATGTCATCAAATATACCTCACTTGAATTCTACTTGTCCTCAAGTAGCCTTTAGAAGTTTATAAAAATGTATCCTAAGGATATTTTCCGTTAAAGCATTTATTTGATCTATTACAAGTACACAACTAAACACCTCACGAAATAGGAAGATAAAAACACTCAAATCACTCAACTAATCTATGTGGTAACATGTAACTAATTTGCTCAATTGCTCGGTCGTGATGAGTATTCAATCATAAGCTTGGCAAGGATACACATCTCCACAACTAAAGCTAATGAGTAACAAGTTTATAAAGGTAAATATGGTTTGTATGAGAAGGCTTAGGGTTGATTACTCTAACTAATCTTTATTGATACCAATATTCCAGGAGGGCGACAAAGACCACACATACACACCCGTAACGACGGGATAGACACATATGACTACTCACTTCTACCTCGAATAAGCTAAAGAGTAGGAATAGTAGAGTAATATAGGGTATGGATCTTCTAACTTTCACCAATAGTAATAAACCAACAAGGCAGCTGAGACATGCATACATGGCCGTAACGACAAAATAGACATGCATGCTCGATCACATCATCATTCGCGTAAAACCCATGGTTAATGATTAGGAAAGGGAATTAAATTGTCATTAAATAATTTTTACAAAAAAAATAGATTAAGTATAAATTACAAGTTGCTAGACACCTTTTCCCAACCGTTACCATGATAAAGACACAACTATTTACAACGTCTTGATCATAGATTAAAAACAACAACCTAAGTTGGCGTTCCTGTAATGGTCAACTTCCTAAACATCCCATACTTTACATACTTTACAAGGCAAGTAGCAATATCTTCCACTTTATACAATACTCTACATCGTCAATTTGTATCAACGAATAATCAATCCTTTGTGGAATTCCTTTGGTAGTTGCGAAACGATTATCTTTAAACTTTTCTTCTCTTTTTTGTTGCGATTTTTCTAATTTTTACAAAAAAAAATTTACTAACACTATACTATGAAACTCGGTGTAGTTTTACCATCTTCACGATCATAATAATTCTGGATAATTCCTTCGATAATTCCTTCATTCTTTAGACGTACCAATAATTGCGATGATAGCAAAAATACATGAGTTTTGACTATAATATACATTCCCATTTGCAATGTGCAAATTTCTTCCAACCATACCAAAATAGACACAAGACTCTGGAAATACAAACTTTACACTTTAAGCAACTAGCAACTGTAAAATAAACTTAATCTAATAGGGTAGGCTAAGGTGTAAAGGTGTAACGAAACAAATAATTGGTGTAGTTCCTAAAAGATTGGCTCTACAGGTTGTTCTAGGGGTATCTTACTCTTATAATAAGAGTAAATAAAGGGTTTATATGGGGGTTAACTAACCAGTATAGTTAGTTAATAAGCAACATGTAAAGGCGATTTGGGTGTAATCTTAAAATTTACCAGTTTAAACAAGTTACTCCATCTAAATCCATAGTACTCATTATTGCGGTCTCGAATAGATATATCAAGCCAAGTTCTTAAGTCTACCACATCACCGACACACTCATATTTTGTGGAATTTAGGTAAACATTTGGAAACGGATACGTTAAATCCTCATAATATCTAACAAGGGTTATTGTGTGCGGGTTATGTATTAAGTAATTTTACAAAAGTATGCTTGAATTTTTTTTAAATTTAAGCATAATTTAAGCAATTTAGTGTGAAAATTAGGACAAGTAAACATTCTAATTCCATCCCCCACTTGAATTATACAACGTCCTTATTTTATAGATAAAACATTAAATACGAGAATTAAAAAGAATTAGAATGAGAAACTCCCCTGATATTTGCTCGGTAGATTCTCCATGTTGAGTTTATTAGCAAGATTATGTTGAACAACTGCTTTGAAGTTTCAAGACTCCAACACTTCAAGATCTCCATATTTGTAAATTCTTCACCAATATTCGTCGATATTTCTTTGCTTCCAAGGTCCTGTATAAAACATAGGAAAAACGTGTATTCCTATCTTGGTACCTATGGTTAATTTAAACTAAACTAAACAAACTAAATATGGGTCAGTTTTGGTGAATACGCCATATCATGTGCATGAATACACCGTATTGTCAGAACTGACAATAATGTTTTTAAAGTGCATAAAAAGTAAAGACTGATAACGTCCAGAAAATCAATACGCTATATGGTATGGAGCGGATAAGCCGTATTGATGTCTGGGAAGACAGACTCGATAAAATTAAATAACATTCTGGGTTGTCTTTCGAGAAGCACTTTTGTTTACAACGAAGTCTTTAATTTATAATTTTCTTCAGCTTCTTACTCGCAGTTATTTGGTGCGCGTCACCTTCCATCCTTCGTCCTTTTTTTGAAAAATATCTTCGTGGATTATGGACAAATTATCTTCTTTTCTTTCCTAGATATCAAATTCATATCCTTTTATAGCAATATATTCTTCGTTGGGCCCAAGCGAGTACTGAATAGCTTTAAACTTTTCTGCTTTGCACCTTCTTTTTTGCGCTTTGTCTGACTTTGTTCATCTTCCTTTTCAGTGTCGTTCTTTCCATGTGTTATTAGAAAAGGTTTGAAGAATGAGTTAGTAGTAGTATTGTTACTACTCAAGATGCCATCATCCATTCATCTCTTATTCCAACTCCCATTTATCCAAGCATGGAATAATACTTTTTTAGTTCTTCCATCAATTTTCATATGCTTATCAAATGATGAATTTACTCGCGATATAAATTCAAGCGGTTTAATTCCCCAATTGTCTCCTTCGTCCACCATTTCTTCTTCTCCATTGTATGAATCGGGATAAAATTTACAAAAAAATTTCTCGACGAGTTCTTCCCAAATGGTAATTTTTCCTACCCCCTCGTTTATCCACCATTGCTTTGCATCATTAACAAGTAAGAGAGGAAAGACTTTCATTCGTAGTTGATGGGAATCCATACTAGGAACGTATATTAAATCAACCATTTCAAGCACCTTAGCGATGTGGTTCACTATGTCTTCATCAATCCATCTGTGGTATGCATTCATTTGTATTTCTTCCAAAAATTCCTTGTTGAGTTCATTGTTAATATCGTTACTGGTGATAGAAAGATTCGATTCAATTTGATATTTTTCCATGTTTTCATTTAGAATTGGTTCAGCCATGACTTCTTGTAGTTCCTTCTTTAATCAACTAGCTCTGATAAGTTCTTCCCATAACAAGGTTACAAATATCAGTAGGATTTACTCTGAAGAAGATATAAATTTTTTTAGCACGAAAATCAAATATGAAAACTTAGGAGTCTGATTCTGTTTTAGATGATCGATACGCCATATCTAATGGAAGTGGATACGCCATATTAATCTGTTGAATGAATATGCTATATTGGACAGAAGGTTGGATACGCCGTATCCGATGGTAGTGGATACGCCGTATCGAGTTATTGACCAGAACAGTGTATTAGAAAACAATTAAATTAAACACACAAATATACAAGCAAACAATTAAACTAAGAAATATACAAAATATACAGAATATACAAGAATATACACTAATCTAATTAACACTACTCAAGGTTAAATCTAATCTAATGTTAAAAACCAAAACATAAGATAAAAAAAAAGATTAATTTTTACTCCCTGGCAGCGGCGTCAAAAACTTGATGTGTCGTTATGTGGTGTTTATTTATGATAGTTCAAGTTTTAAATTTATATTTTGCCGACTTAACCAAAAAATAACACTTTAACGGGCAGTGTACCCGGTCGGTGGTAGATTCGTGGTAAGTAGGGTGTCAAACACTTGAAGCGAGGTTAAATCTCTCAATTTATTTATATTTTGGTTTATCTAATCTAAGTTAATTCTAATCTAAGTCAAACCTATGCTAATCCTATGTTAGTTATAATCCTAATTCTAACAGGTAAAAAGGGGGGGGGGGGGGTTCAGCTTGAGAGACTGGTACGGGTTTGGTTGGTGACTACAATCAATTCAAGACACTTTAACACACGCAAGCAAATTAACAGAAGATAAAAGAGCGGTCGAGCCTTATGATAGAAAATTGTATTAGCCATTATTAATCTGATTAGAAGTTGGTTTGTTTATTCAGTGCAATGATTACTTATCACGAAGAGGCATATCATTCTTAAGACTTAGGCGGGACTTCTTCCTAAGACCTAGACACATTAATTATGTCACAATTAAAGAATCCGTATAAAGCATCCTTATTTGCTGATTATAATCTATCTTAAGGATTAAAGCAATGGTGATCTTGTTAAACCCTAGCCCATAGAGACTTTACCCACTTATCGCTTAACGACAATTTATACTCTAGTAGTCTACTTGTCCAACTATCCAATGGAATGAGTACGTTATTTGTTGAATTATCTAGTTTCACCTTCTAGTCAACACGTTCAATAAACCATTGGCAATATCTAATTAACTAGTTAAGCCCGAAACGTATCCTAGACACAAATTTAGCAGGACAATATTTATGATCCTATGATTCTAGATGTATAAATCACTATATGGAGAGCTATCCCAGACTCTAGATTACTTGGTTTGTATCACTAGATCCAGTTGAATGATAGGTCGCATACAAAAGCACGTAAACAAGTATAAATTGATAAAGATAAACAAGCATTCAACGATAAATCAAGAAATTGAGATATAAACAAAACCAAATATTCAGATCTTCATAATAATGGCTAATACCTGAAGATATTAGCCTTCAAACATCATAATTAATACAAGAGTAATTGTTTTAGCCAAGGTAAACAAACCGAGTTAACGAATGATACCAAAAACTGAACGATTACAAAAGTATATGGAATTACACGTTATCTTCTATGGATTGGAATGCGTTGCAAGACCTCTTCTGCTCTTTTTCTCCTCTGAAAATTGACTTTTATTGTTTAGGTATCGAGAATATGATTTAGCACACTTAAAACTCGTTTTTGAGTTTTGTATTTATAGGGTCTGGAAGTCGGTTCGATACGGCATATCCAAGGAATTAGATACGGCGTATTGGGGCTTTCTTAGAGTATGGACCACATTTGATATCTTCCAGAATATTCGCATACTATATCTTAAATATGGCGTATTGACATCTTCTGGATATGGCGTATTGAGCTTCATTCCTTTGTGGTCTTTGGTGAGTGTAGGCACGGATACGCCGTATCTTCCTTGATGGATATGGCGTATCTTCCATGATGGATACGACGTATTGGTCTTCAAAATAGTAATCTTCAAAATATCTTCATTTAAGCTCCAGAATGCACGCCTTTTGCTAATATTCACCAACTACTCCATAATTACTGCAATTCTCAAATATGAACGATTAAGTAACAATTCTTTGCAACAATTATATAAAATAGGTTAAATACATGGGATAAATGATGCTATAAAATTGACGTTATTTGATGTCATCACATGTTTGATCAATTGGAGAGCCAGATAGTGTTTTTAGCTTGTAGGGTCCATCTCTATAGGCCTTCTTAACTATGTAAGGCCCTTCCTATGTTGGTCTTATTTTTCCTTGGAACTCTACTTTGCTTGCGCTGTTAAATCAAAGCACATATGTACTTGTCTTAAAAGTAGATGGTCGGACACATTTGTTGTAGTATCCTTCCAGCTTTTGTTTGTAGTAGGCTTCTCTAATCAAAGCTATCTCCTTTCTTTCTTTGAGAATATTAAGGTTTTCTCTGCGCCTTTTCTTGTTCTCGTTAACATTGAAATTCTGAATTCGTTTTGGTTCTACGATTATTTCAATGGGAACTACAGCTTTGAACAATAGACTAGACTGAAGGGAGTTTCTCTGTTATTGGATTTCGGAGTTGTCCTATGTGCCCATAATACCTGTGGTAGCTCATCCACCTAACCTTGGTGACTTTTTCCCAGTCTTTGCTCCATTCCTTTGACGATGTCCCTGTTGGTGACCTTAACCTGCCCATTTGCTTTGGGGTGATAGACTGAGGTGAAGGCTTGAAGTATGCCGAGCCTTTGGCAAAAAATAGGGAATATTCCTTACGTGAACTGCTTCCTATTATCGACGATGATTATCTAGGGTATTCTAAATCTACACATGATATGTTCCCATACGAATTTCTCTACATGCTTCCCAGTTGTGGATATCAGTGGCTTTGCTTCGAACCATTTTGTAAAGTTGTTGATGTCTATAACGAGGAACCTCGCACCTCCTGGTGCTATTGGCAGTGGCCCTACAATGTCGATTCCCCACTAGGAGAAAGGCCATGCTGAGGTTATAGGTGTCATCTCTTGTTTTAGCTTTCTTAGTATTGATGAGTAGATCTGGCATGCTTTACATCTTTTTATTAGTTCCTTCGCATCATTATGCATAAAAGGGCAATAATATCCTAGCTTTGTAATCTTTGATACCACCGACCGTGGCCTTACATGCATTCCACATGAGTCTTGATGTATCTCTTGGATAATGCTCTTTGCTTGTACTGGCCCAATGCATCGCAGCCATGTTGACATGTATGACTTGCGATATAGCTTGTCATAAATCATTTTGTACTGAGATGCCTTAATTCATATCTTTCTCCCCTTTTGTGGATCACTAGATTGTATTCCCAACTGTAAGTATTCGCGGATAGGTAACATCCAATTATCCCCCTCTTCCTTTACTATGTCTGCTACTTCCCTTTGTATGATTAATTTTTCATGTACCACTTATACTAAGACCTTCTTAGTGAGCTTCGAGAATGTCATTGAAGCTAGTTTGCTGAGAGCGTTCGCCTTATTGTTCTGATCTCTCCGGAGATGCTCCATGGAATAGCTACTGAAGCTCTTGAGTATCTCCTTTATCTTCTCCAGGTATTGCTTTATGATTGGCTTCCTTGCTTCGAAGAGCCCTTTAACCTGGTTTGCTACCAACTAAGAGTCTACGAAGATGGGTAGCTCTTAAATCTTCATTTCAGCAGCGATATGTAGACTCACTAACAGTGCTTCATATTCTGCCTCATTATTAGTGGTTTCGAATTTAAATCTAAGAGCATAAGTTTATTCTTTCCCCTCAGGGATGACCAACATCAATCCTGCTCTAGAACCATCAGAGCTTGAGGCTCCATCTGTGAATAGCTTCCATGAGTTCTCTGGTCTTGGCTCCTTGCTTTTGGTTTCTTTAAACTCCGTCTCTCTATCTTCTGCGGAGGGGCCAGTATCTGTCCCTTAACAAAATTACATCCCCTGAATTCAATTTTGGGCTCCCCTAGTATGATTGCCCATTTAGCTATGCGCCTTGACTTTTAGGGCCTTGCAAGGATTTGTTTTATGGGTTTATTGGTTAGTATTAGAAATTGGGTGAGTCTGGAAGTACCTTTGAAGTCTTCTTGTGGCGTGTATAAGAGCTAGTATGAGTTTTTCCAGCTCTGGGTACTCTAATTCTGCTCCTTGCAGCGTTCGCTCAGGAAGTACACGGGAACCTACTTTTTTCCTCTCTCTGTTAACAACACCGCGATTATGCTTTCTTCTGATGCTGCGAGGTACATTATCAAGGTTTCGCATTCTATTGGGGTTGTGACTATTGGCAATGTTTCTATGAACTCTTTCATGCTTTAGAAAGCTTCGTCTTCCTCTGTCGTCCATTAAACTATCTTCCCCTTTGTGTAATTCTTTAATGTTTTCAAGAAAGGAAGTGTTTTTTCTGCTCCCTTTGAGAGAAATCAACTTAGGGCCGCTAATTTTTCATTGAGACTCTGTATTTCTTTTATCATTTTTGGTGGCTGTAAGTCTAAGATTGCTTTCACCTTTGAAGGGTTAGCCTTAATCCCCTGCTTTGTAATGAGATGCCCAAGGAACGATCCTTCTTCAACACTGAAAGAGCATTTGCTTAGGTTGAGCTTCATATTAATTGCTCGAAGCTTTTCGAAGGTTTCTTTGATGTCAATGAGCATGTATTCTTTGGAGTTTCTTTTTATGACCATGTCATCGATGCGAACTTCAAGGTTGCATCCTATTTAATCGCTAAACACCTTATCAACTAAATTTTGGTATGTGACTCTTGCGTTTTTTTGACCGAAAGGTAATCTTTTATAGACTCCTTCTCTTATGAAGAAGGCTGTTTTTTCCTCATCTATTTCGGCCATCTGTATCTGGTGGTAACCTTTGTATGCTTCTAGGAAGTACTTCAGACGGGATTTGGAGAGAATTTCTACTTTTTGATCAGTTGCTGGTAAGGGATGGTGGTCATTTGGACAAGCCTTGTTTATGTCTGTGAAGTCTACACATCACTTCCATCTTCCGTCATCCTTTTTTACCATAACAGGGTTTGATACCCATGTTTGGTATTTGACTTCTCATAGGATGTTAGCCTTTGTAAGCTTTTCTACATTTTTACGCATTGCTTCGTTCCTCTCTAGTGCTAGACTCCTCTTCTTTTGCTTGACCGACTCTATGTGTTTGAACTCGTTTAATCTATGCTCTGTGTTAAAGGGCTCCCCTCCTACCATAAGGGTTCTCAGGATTCCCGTCATGTGAGCTTAACTCCATGCGAAGACATCGGCGTTGGCTCTTAGGAGACCTTGTAGTTTCATCTTGAAGCTGGTTGGTAGTTGTTTTCCTATAACGATTGTTTGCTCCAGATACTTTTCGTTGAAAACGATCCTCTCTTTCGCGTCCACGTAGCTGAGGATACCCTTTGGAGTCTTTTGAGAGGTTCCCTTTAGCTTTTTCTGCTCCTCTCTGGCCTTGTCGGATTAGCGTGATGAAAATATGGCACCAATTCCTTTAGGAATGTGGAATTTTATAGCTTCGTGGATTTTAGACACTACGATACCCATTCGTTGCATAGCACTCCTTTTGAGTAGCAAGTTGTGCAGAGAATTAGACCTTACAATGACAAAGTTAAGAATCTCTTTCCTTGCGTAAGGACTATAACCTATTGTAATTTCCAAAGGTACGTCTCCTAGAGGCCAAGAGTGTTCCCGAGAGAAGCTGACGAGCAGAGTCTTTGATTCTATCCGAAGAGACCTAATGGATAGATCTAATTTCAAGAAGCAATGCTCGTAACTAACTTCACATGAGCTTCCACTATCCATTTAGACCTTCTTTACTTGTCTCCCGACTATCCGGGCCTTTATGCTAACTAGATCTGAGGAATTGATGTTCAAAACAGGTGGAAATGTGATTTCCCCCACCTCGTCAATAGATTCTTCCATCGACTTCCTCTTTGGAGTCCGATTATCCATGCTTATCGTGAGAATTGGGGCTTTAACGTGTGTTGTATCTTTGTCTCCTTTCTTCCATTCACCCAGTTGAGTATCAGAGGCTTTCGCCTTTCCCTTTTTATCCCTTTTACTAGGTGAGCTAGTTGTCCCGATTTTACAGCTTCTTCAATTTTGTGCCTTGATGTGTTGTCGTGTAGGGGTTATTTTAGATTATTCAAGTTTTAAATTTATATTTTGCCGACTTTACCTAAAATAACACTTTAACGGGCAGTGGACCCGATCAGATGGAGTTTTGTGGTAAGTAGGGTGTTGATCACTAAAAGCGAGAGAGTTAATTTACGATTATCAGTATTTTAGTTATCTGTGTTAGTTCTAATTAATTCTATTCTATGTTAAACCAAAGTTAAACCTAAACTAAGGGAAAAAAGGGGGGAGGTTTCAGCCTAAGAGACTAGGACAAGGTTTAGTTATCTAACCTAAGGTTTTGATGACAAGTAAATCAATAAAAACACACAAGAAGATGAATAAACGATAGCAGAGCGGTCAAACACTAATGTAAGGAAAACATATCAACCATGAATAATCCAATAAAACATAAGTTTCTTTATTTAATGCAATGAGTGCTTATCTTGAGGCGGCATATCATTCCTAGATTTAGGCGGTACTTCTTCCTAAAACCTAGACATGCTAATTCTGTCACAATTAAATGCATCCGTATAAAGCATCCTTTTTGATGATTATAATCTATCTTAGGAGATTAATAATGGTGCTTATACTAAACCCTATCTCATCGAGACTTTACCCACTTAATGCTTAATGGCATCTTATATACTAGTAGTCCACTGTCCGAGTCCTTACCAATGGAACAAGAACGTACTCGTTGATCCTAGGGTCACCTGCTAGTCCAACTAAGCTCACAAAACCATTGGTAAAGATAGGTCAATATTTGTGATCCTATGATTGTGATATATAAGTTGCATTGTAGAGAGCTATCCTAGACTCTTAGCCTACGCCCAAACAACACCAAAGTTGCATCGCAATAAATATGTAGGACTAGACCCATTTAAATTATAGGTCGCATACTTAAGCACGTAAACAAGTATAAATTGATAAACATAATCAACAATCAATGATAAATTAAGCAATAAATATAAACAAACCAAACATTAAACTTTCATAAACATGGCTGATACCTAAAGATATCAGCCAATAGTCATTGTAAAAATATACACGGTTTCATATATGATTGATTAAAGAAAAGAAACCTTAACCAAACGCGTATTTGGTTATGTGAAGATTACAAGAGTTTTCCTATGATCTTGAGGCTCTTTTCTGATCTTCTATGATCTTTTATTCACCTCTTGGTCTACTTGGTGGTTTAGGGCTTCACATGCATACCTAAAACTGAGTTTAGGGTCTTGTATTTATAGAGTCTAGAAATAGGTCGATACGCCATATTAGGTGATGTTGGATACGGTGTATTGGGGATTTCTTAGAGTAAGGACCATAGTTGATATCTTTTAGAATCTTCGTGTATAATAAACCTTGGATACGGCGTACAAAGGCTCCTGGATACGACGTATAGGTCTTTGTTCTTCATGATTTCTTGTGAAGTGTAGGCACAGATACGCCATATCTTCTTGATGGATAAGGCGTATTAAGGTAAAACTAGTTGGTTTTTCTTCATTAACCAAAGTATTATATACGACGTATCGTTGATGTGGATACAGCGTATTCTTCAAAGTCAGGCAATGGTCTTTTAATTCGTCAAGTCTTGGATATGTCGTATTGGTCTAGAATAATACAGCGTATTTGCTGTCAGGTCAGTAGACTTACTCAAACTCTTTGTTTATTCTCCAAAATGTGTTCCTTTTAGCTAATCTTCACAAAGTACTCCATAATTACTGTAAATCTCAAATATAAACGATAAAGTATCAATTAATGCAATAATTGTATAAAATGGGTAAGAAACATGGGATAAATGATGCTATAAGAGTGACATTATTTAATGTCATCAAATATCCCTCACTTGAATCCTACTTGTCCTCAAGTAGCCTTTAGAAATTTATGAAAATGTATCCCTAAAGATTTTTCTATTAAGTATTTATTTGATTAATTACTAGTACACAACCAAACACCTCACGAAATAGAAAGATGAAAACACTCAAATCACTCAACTAATCTATGCGGTAATATATAACTAATTCACTCAATTTCTCTGTCGTGATGAGTATTCTATCATAGGCTTGGAAAGGATACACATCTTCACCACCAAAGCTAAGGAGTAACAAGTTTATAAAGGTAAATTGGGTTTAAAGGTTTAAAGGGTTTGATCATTCTTTTTAGCCTCTATCCGATATTGATATTCTAGAAAAGGTGACAAAGACCATACATACACATCCGTAACGATGGAATATACACATATGACTACATTCAAACCATAACTCGAATAAGCTAAAGGATAGGATCGGTTATCTTTCACCAAAAGAACCACACCAACAAGGGCGACAAACCACATAGACACACCTATAACGATGGGATAGACATACATGATTGCATTTAATTCTCTCATTTAAGTTTAACCAACGGTTAGGATAAAGAATGATATAGGGTATGGATCTTCTAACTTTCACCAAAAGTAATAAACTAACAAGGTGGCAGAATCACACATACATGGTCGTAATGACAGAATAGACATGTATGACTCGATCACATCATCATTCGAGTAAAACCTAAGGTTAGTCATTAGGAACGGGAAATAAATTATTATTAAATAAAAATGAAACAAATAGACTAAGTCTAAACAGATAAGGTACAAGTTGCTATATACTTTTTCCCGACCGTTACCATGATAAAGACACAACTATATACAAATGTCTCATCATCCCATACTATACATACTTTTACAAAGACAAGTGGCGATATCTACCACTTTATACAAAACTTTACATCGTTGATTTTTAACCATCTATCAACGAATAATCGATCCTTTAAATAATATCATCGGCTTAAGTTTTAACAAACCGACTATCTTCAGGCATTTCTCCTATTTTTTTGTTGCAGTTTTCTATTTTTTTAAACAAACCATACTATACTACGAATCTCGGTGTAATTTCACCATCTTCACGATCATAATAACTCCGGATGATTTCTTCCATAATTTTTCATTCTTCGGACGTACTAATAATTGTAATGGTAGTAAAAATACATGAGTTTGACTACTTTTTACATTCCCATTTGCAATTTGCAAATTTCTTCTCAACCGTACCAGAGATAGAAAAATGACATAAGATGTCACACCCCGCCAAGGCGGAAACACGAGACATAACATAATGGATATCATCACAACACAATGGTGTCAACAATAGAGAAACACTAAATGCATAACTAAGGAATAAAGACACAATGTGTCATGACAATACCGAAAACTAAAAGAACGACATCTTGTATTAATAAAAAAGGGTCTCACCAATACAAGAACAATATATCACGAACCTAATAAAATCAAATAACATTCGACAACATCCATGCAACAAACATAAACAAACTCAGGAGCGAACTCCAATGCAATCCTAGCGGTCGTTCTAGCCACTTCTCTTAACAAATAAAAAGGGTAAATACATGGGATAAATGAAGCTATAAAATAGAGTTATTTGATCATCAAATACTGTGTCCTAAATTGAAGGAACAAAACCCATACATGGCATAGACAAAATAACAGACATATTTTTCTAAATATTTCCTAAATACACTAACCATAAATCTACTATCTTATTGATGACAAAAGATGATGAATGATGCATCAAGATCAGTATGTAGATCTTTGTGAGATGAGAGACACTTGTCATAAAGTGAGGTTTGAGAGATGATCTCGTATGCAAAGCCCGGTAGAACTTCTCCTATTAAGAAATGTACCAAAACACTAAAATAAAGAAAACATGATTAGAGATCAGTTGTTAACTGAATATGAGAGAAAGAAACTACATGAATGAATGATTAAACAAGTGAAATGAGCTGGTATTTATAGACTTAAGTTTTACTGTTCCCCGGTTCTGCCGGTTCTGTTATAGAACTGAACCGACCAGTATCCTTTAACAGAACCGACGTACAGTAACTAAATCCGAATTTTGATTTGCAAAATCTTGAGAGATCATGTGTAATCTTGTAAGATTATGTTCAGATTTGGTAGAGAAAATATGTTAGCTATTGAAAAAAAAAAAAAATGTAAATATGTTAGAGGGTTTTTGTATATTTTTATGTAAAGTGTACATTTTTATTCTAAAAACTAAAATGTATTTTATTAATTTATGAGTGTACGTGCTTATATATATGAAGGATGGTTTGACATAGATGAGTTAATAACAATTGGGTTTAAAACAATGGATTTCATTTTCTACTTTGACAATGTTTATGGTTTTGTTATTAACAAAAACAAAAGATAGAACGTAAAATAGCAAAAAAACTTTTTTACGGTTATATGTATTAACAATCTCCTTTTTGTTGATGACAAAACATAAACTTATTGGACATAAACAATAAAATTTATAAGTTCTAAATTGGAGTTTTTTACTTCTTTCTCCTCATTTTTGTCGAAACAAAAAGAGCGTTGAAGAAAAAAAAAAAAAAAAAAAAAAAAAAAAAAAAAAAAAAAAAAAAAAAAAAAAAAAAAAAAAAAAAAAAAAAAAAAAAAAAAAAAAAAAAAATAAAAAAAAAAAAAAGAAAACAAACTCGAGAATGCAAATAAACCGTAAAACGGTTTATTTGTATTTTACGATCTATCTTTGTTTTGTTAATAACAAAACATAAACTTGTCAAAAGTAGAAAATGAAATTCATTAGTTTTAAACCAATAGTTTATCTAATTCATCTACTCGTCAAACCATCCTTCATATTATAGCACTTGCTCTCAAAATCACATAAATACATTTTTAGTTTTTAGAATAAAAATATACACTTTACATAAAAATATACAAAAACCCTCTAACATATCTACATCATAGCTAACATATTTTCTCTACCAAATCTGAACATAATCTTACAAGATTACACATGATCTCTTAAGATTTTGCAAATCAAAATTCGGATTTAGTTACTGTCACGGTTCTGTTGAAGGATACTGGCGGTTTTGTTCTACAACATAACCGACAGAAACCGGGAACATTAAACTCAAGTCTATAAATACCAGCTCATTTCACTTGTTTAATCATCCATTTTTATGTAGTTTCTTTCTCTCATATTCAGTTAACAGCTGATCTCTAATCATGTTTTCTTTTATTTTAGTGTTTTGGTAGATTTCTTAATAGGAGAAGTTCTACATGGCTTTTTGCCGCACAACCATCGTAAAAACTCTAATAAGGGTTTTCTTGAAACCGTATAAAATAAACAAAAGCCCTAATAAATAGGGTTTTGTTAAGCTTTTGAGATCATAAAACAATCACACAAACCACAATTAAGATAAGATTTGATTGATCCACGTGGAAACCTAGTAGCACAGTATATGAAACCTTAATAAAAGGGCGTCGTACCAGTCTTATCCGTAAACACCTTAACAAAATCGATTATCAAACCCTTAAAAAGAGAAATGTTAACCGATAATAATTAGGGTATACACTTGCGCAACAAAGGCTTAAAGAATGAGGCGATTGTAGTAAAATATTTTAAACACGAATCAACCATGCAAGAATCAATCCAAACTGGTCTTAGTAATCCTTAAACAATATAACTGATTAAAGAAAATATAGGAAGAAGTAATGAACGGATTGGATTGAATGTATGGCGGCTACAAATCGCCCCTAGAGAGATTTTTATCATAATCAAGGGTTATTGTCGTATCCAAGATATAGTATGTGAAGATTCTAGAAGATATCAAACGTGGTCCCTACTCCAAGAAACTCCAATACGTCGTATCTAATCCCTTGGATACGCCGTATCGAACCGACTTCCAGACCCTATAAATACAAAACTCAAAAATGAGTTTTAAGTGTGCTAAATCATATTCTCGATACCTAAACCATAAAAGTTGATTTTCAGAGGAGAAAAAGAGCAGAAGAGGTCTTGCAACGCATTCCAATCCATAGAAGACAACGTGTAATTTCTTATACTTTTGTAATCATTCAGTTTTTGGTATCATTCGTTAACTCGGTTAGTTTACCTTGGCTAAAACAATTACTCTTGTATTAATTATGATGTTTGAAGGCTAATACCTTCAGGTATTAGCCATTATTATAAAGATCTGAATGTTTGGTTTTGTTTATATCTCGATTGCTTAATTTATCGTTGCATGCTTGTTTATGTTTATCAATTTATACTTGTTTATGTGCTTTTGTATGCGACCTATCATTCAACTGGATCTAGTGATACGGACCAAGTAATCTAGATGCCGGGATAGCTCTCCATATAGTGATTTATACATCTAGAATCATAGGATCATAAGTATTGTCCTTCTAAAATCGTGCTAAGGATACGCTTCTGGCTTAACTAGTTAACGGAAATTGCCTTTGGTTTATT
The DNA here is from genome assembly GCA_026074375.1 of Tanacetum coccineum. Classification (NCBI taxonomy): domain Eukaryota; kingdom Viridiplantae; phylum Streptophyta; class Magnoliopsida; order Asterales; family Asteraceae; genus Tanacetum; species Tanacetum coccineum. Next base: position 37,540 of record BQNB010018203.1, on the reverse strand, counting down.
GAACATGTTGACTAGTAGGTGAATCTAGATAATTCAACAAATAATGTTCTGATTCCATTGGATAGTTGGACAAGTAGACTACTAGTGTATAAATTTCCATTAAGCAGTAAGTGGGTAAAGTCTCTATGAGCTAGGGTTTAACAAGATCACCATTGCTTTAATCCCTAAGATAGATTATAATCAAGTAATAAGGATGCTTTATGCGGATGCTTTAATTGTGACAGAATTAATGTGTCTAGGTCTTAGGATGAAGTCCTGCCTAAGTCTAAGAATGATATGCCTCTTCGAGATAAGTAATCATTGCACTGAATAAACAAACCAACTTCTAATCAGATTAATAATGGCTAATACAGTTTTCTATCATAAGGCTCGACTGCTCTTTTATCTTCTGTTAATTTGCTTGCGTGGGTTAAAGTGTCTTGAATTGATTGTAGTCACCAACCAAACCCGTGCCAGTCTCTCAGGCTGAAACCCCCCTTTTACCTGATAGAATTAGGATTAGAACTAACATAGGATTAGCATAGGTTTGACTTAGATTAGAATTAACTTAGATTAGATAACCAAAATATAAATAAATTGAGAGATTTAACCTCGCTTCAAGTGTTTGACACCCTACTTACCACGAATCTACCACCGACCGGGTACACTGCCCGTTAAAGTGTTGTTTTTGGTTAAGTCGGCAAAATATAAATTTAAAATTTGAACTATCATAAATAAACACCACACAACGACACATCAACTATCATACCCATCAGCTCCAGAACCGGATACCTGATCTTCATTCCTGACAAAACCTTGAGATTTCTTATGATTATACCTGGAATAACCCTCTTCAAATGCTCCTCAGACTAACATATATAACACCCGAGTCTACTGCTTCTTCTTGTGACTTTGACCACGTACTATCTTTACCCTGCTCTATATCTAATTGACCAGATCTCCCCCTTACATACAACCCTTAACCACCATCACCCTTTGCTTCCGTCATCTTCTGAAGTTCCCTAGAATTAAGTGTCGCGAGCACGTCTTCTAGCTTCAAAGTATCCCGACCATATAACAAAGTCTCCACAAAATTATCGTAAGATGATGGTAAAGATGTGAGTAATAATAAGGCCTGATCCTCATCTGATATAGCAATATCTATAGCCGCTAAATCACTTATCAGCTTGTGAAACTCATCAATATGTTCTGACTAACTCTTACCTGGATGCATTTGAAAGGTATATAACATTTTCCAAATCCTCGTTGCAGTCGTCTCCTTGGTGATCTCCTATAGGACCTGATCACCAAAACACAAGATCAATAAGCTGTAAGCCTTCAACTGAATGACGTTATCATACGCCACAATTGTGGCTGTAGGTAACTCATCTAATGCTGCAGCTAATCCCTGCTGTTCTAGCAAAGCCTTCATCCTTACCTGCCACAAACCCGAAGTCATTCTTCCCATCGAATATTTTGATGTCAAACTTGGTACACATTGTTCTTCAATACTTTCCTAACCGTTAAAGCCTTTTTGTGAATTTTCCTACACAAACCCATGATTTAGCAAAGTTGCTCGTTTGTAAAAAACCCTTGCTTTATTGATATAACCCTAAGAATAAACCTTCTTAGAAATCAATCAAACCAAGAAACCCATCAAAAAACAAAATCCTTTCTTAATTAAACATCGATTGAACGTTGGAAATCAGACCATCCAATCAAATTGACAACCCTTGAATCAAGAAAGTGATAGGAATCCAAAAAAGGATTGGTCACTCCACGTATTTTATGTTTCTGGCTCGTAGTCCACAAAGTATTATTTAGTAAGCTAACCGGGCCAAAGGATAGAAAGCCCATTAAAAGCCCGGTTTATCTTTTGTATAAAATCCCTCTCCACATATGGAGAGGATGTTGGTTGAATCATTTGACACACACATTTAGTGTGTTTTTCTCATATGTTTCTCCCTTCCACTTTCTCTCTCTAGCTTTCTCTCTATAGTTCTATCTTTGTGTGAAATACATTTTCTTCAATTGGTATCAAGAGCCATGGTTCTATCTTGGTTCTTTTAGTGTTTTTTGTTGTGGTAACTTATTTTTGAGCTTATTCGTTTGACTTATTTTGGGCTTATTTCCAAAACGACTTATTTTTTCTTTATTTCGTAATTTTTTTTAAAGTTTGTTAACTTTAGTTTTGTTTTTTTTCTTTGTCGGATCATACAGTAGTGATAACTACTTTTATTAGGCTCATTCAAATCAGCTTCGTCTCTTGGGATTAAGTGAATTTCTTTTGGGCTTATATTTTCGTATTAACTAACTGATATCACATATCAGTTTATATCTTTGTTTTGAGCTTCTAAGTTACGAAAAAAATATTGTGTTTCATTATCTCAAAGTAGTGGTATCAATTTTTGTTATTAGCGTCTCTGTTTCAAAAAAAGCTCACATCTTTCTTGGTTCAAATCGTTCACAGCTTATTAATAGTTCCTTTCGTAGCTTATTGGTTCTTTATAACAACTTTTTGAAGCTTGTTTGTTGCTTATATTCGTGGCTTATTTCTTGTTGGATAAGTGCTTATTCAAGCTCTTTGTAAATTGGCTTATTCTTGTGGTCCACACAGTTTGAAAAAGAAGAAAAGAAGAAAGGACGATAGTACGTTTTGGTGTCTTGTGGAACCGATTTATCTAGCCTTCAAGAACCGATCTATTATCACTTCAGTGCAAACCGATCTATTGTCACTTCAGTGCAAACCGATCTATCAAGTGTCCTTCAAGAACCGATCTGTTGTCACTTCATTGCAAACTGATCTATCAAGTGTCCTTCAAGAACCGATCTATTGTCACTTCAGTGCAAACCGATCTATCAAGTGTCCTTCAAGAACCGATCTATCAATTCTCTTAAGGAACCGATCTATCAATTCTCTTAAGGAACCGATCTATCAACTCTCTTAAGGAACCGATCTAACAGATTCTAGTAGGAACCAAATTAGCAATTCAACAAAGGCACAATATACATGTTTTAAGTCATTTTTGGTTTTTTGGTTTCATGTGACGGTTAATTACGGAACTTATAACCTATACCATTGTGATCGTGATCCTTTTTCGATCAACGTGGTATATTTACTTGTCACCGATGATAACCGTAACACTCCGTGAGATTAAAAATGATCGTTATCACTTTTGAGAAATTTAAAACGTAGAAGATGACTTTTAGGAGGAAACACGTTTAATTATTATACTAAAATTTAAAGTTGGCACATGCAGTCCCTGAACTCAAGTACAATTTTAAAGTTGGTCCTTGGCTTGTTTATCAATCCTTCAAGTGGAAACTAAATTACACCGTTGGTCCTTAGTACTTATAATTCAGCCCCTAGCCCTCTAAAGTGAACTGATTTTACATTGTTAGTCCCTACAACTTTAATTAATCAGCCATTAATCATTTTAAGTTGAAAGTGTAGTAATCGTTCAGCGTTTTCACTCATTATTCGTCAACAAAAGCTCAAATTCTTCAACAACAACAAATATTTCTCAACAATGAATTATTGTTTTACGGTTTCTTCTTGATTTTGTAAAATCCCGCGAAAGATTTAATTCTTTTCTCGGTTTAAATCATAGATATTTAAAATCTCATGAACGTTAAATGTTTTTAAACCACAACAACAATAACTTAATCTACTTAAGATCCATAATTTCATTTCACACATCGCAATCAATGGAATCTTTGAATTTTAATTCTTAAGAGAGAGAGAGCCGCATCAGTTGAAACAAATGCAAGACAATGCAAAGGAAAATTGCATGGTATCATTTCGACTACTTCATTCACACCTCGAGGCTCTTTCAAACAACGACTTAAAAGTAACTTGCATCGAGGGAGGATTCGAACGGGCATTTGCGACACTCTTTGATCAAGATTTTCAGTCTTCCAGAGGTTTAATGTGGATCAACTAGGAAAGAAACTTGACAAAGAAGAATTTCATGAAATTGGATCCATGGATGCTTTTAGAGTACTCAAGACACAATTTCAGTTGTTCATCAATTTATGATACTATTTCAATGATGATGATGGTCTAATGATACACAAATACTTTCTAGCATACACTCGATCCGAGGTTTGAAAATTCCGTGATACATTGATCCAACACATGGAATCTGTTAAGAAGTCCATTGATGAAAGAGAACATCATAAATGAGAGTATGACAACAGGGTGAATGAAAGAAAGATGCAGTCAAAAGAGGGAAAGGTTGATTTGAGTAAAGCATTGGATGCTAGTTTAGTTGTTACAGAATGCAGTGGGACAAAGTCAGACAAGCAGGATACAAGCAGCAGTTCAGGGAATTATATCACACATATTGTGGATGCAGATATCAGACCAGTAAATGACCAAGTGCCATTTACTAAGGTATAATTGATTGCTCAACATAATGTCCTTGCTAATGTACAACAGCATTTTATGCAATCTGAACCCAGTTATGACACACATCTGTTAGAAAATGTTGATAGAAATACCACTCCTGATTTAACAAATATGTGTCATATGGGAGGAGAGATTGACCAGAATGCTGAAAAATGTCAAGTTTCATATCCTTTACTTGATCTATCATTTGATAACATGACAACTGAATTTTCTAACCAATCTCTCGAGTTTGAAAATATTTCTCTCAAAAAGACCGTTGCCCAACTTCAAAAAGATTTTTTAAGAATGAAAGCACATTGTGTTAACATGGAACTTAAATATCAAAATCAAGCTTTAAAAGACAGGCAACATGGTCAAATTTTGAATGAAACAAGTAATAAAGCCAAGATTAACAAGGAAATAGAGATACTTGAAACAATCAATATCGAATTGGAACATAGTGTAGCTAAATTACTTGCAGAGTATGAGAAGTTGCATAAGGAAAATGAGCATTTGAATTCTATCAAAAAGACACGAGTTCAGACAAAAGACCATAATGACTCACTGATTGCTCAAATAAATAGTAAGACTGTTGAAAATGCTAATTTAAAGGCTCAGATTCAGGAAAAGGTTTTTGCGAATGTAGCATTGAAAAACGAAATAAGAAAGTAAAAAGGAAATAGCGTAAATACTAAGTTTACAAAACCATCAATCTTGGGGAAACCGGTTTTACAACCACCCAGAAACCAATCAGTTGTTAGACAACCGAATGCATTTAAATCTGAATAACCTAATTTTTCAAAACCACGGTTTGCCTCCCAAGCTGATGTGAATACCGTTTTGTCAAAACCAGTCACTCTTCATTATTTGCTTAAAGTTAGAGAATCTGTGTTTGTAAAACCCCATCATGTGATTGCACCAGGCTCATCTAGGAATAGTTCTAAACAATCGTATGGGTCAAATGACATGGCTCATAATTACTATATAGAGGAAGCTAAGAAAAAGACACAAGACAAAAATTGGAATCTTAAACCTAGGGAAATGCCTTTTGCTAAAACACACCACTCTCCTAATACTTGTACACCAAAACCTAGGAGCAATAATTAAACGTCTAGGAATTGGCTTGTATCTAAGAGTAGTGAGGAAATGCTAAAAGCTGTGCAAAAAGCTGATCATTCTAGGAATCCTAGTTCATTTTCGGACTCCAAACACTTTGTTTGTTCGACTTGTCAGAAATGTGTCTTTAATGCAAATCATGATGTCTGTATAACAAAATTCCTGAAAGAGGTTAATTCTCGTGTTAAGGTTCAATCCCCTAAGACTAGAAACAGTAACAAACCCGTAAAACCAAATATTCATACTCAGTAACCTGGTAAGAAGATTGTTACAAGACATAGGTTTTCTCCTAATAAGTCTTCCGCTGTGCATGAGAAAAAAACACTCTTAGATCTTTCCTTAGGTGGATATCGGCGGATAGAATTTTTAACATTGTTGGTCTTAGGTGGGTTCCAACTGGATAGATATTCACCTCTAGCACAACCAAGGTTGACTGTGAACCTTCAAATGGTTCAAATGAAGATATCACTAACCCATATGAATGCAATCAAACTCTTAATGTCAGTGCATGTACTTTTAACTTAAGTACGAGTACATCTTTTAATCCTAAAAAGGAAAGACTCAGAGTTTGTTTTCTGAAAAGAGTGATGTATCAGAAACCAAGGGTTCAAGGAATTTATATTTGATGAACAACAACAATGGCATTTGCAGACAACACTTCAGGCTCCGCTCCTCAAAGAAAAGAAAAGTGTACGCTTCAGTGCGCTTTATCTTCAAAAGAAGAGAAATCTTCTTGTTTTCGACCATTCTCATCAACATTTTTCATATTTTCCCATGCTCGTTTAGTCATTAAGTGGATAAACGTACATTAGCTTATATTCTAATTCACTAGATCAAAAATGGCAATTGTTGTTTCCAACTCAAGATCTATTCTTTAGCTTGTAAAGATTATGTTACTTTGGATAAATCCAAAACAACAATGTTAGAAACTTTGTGAATACTAAAGTGTATGCGGAATCTACTCTTTAATACTTAGAAGAAATATCAATAAAACAGTAAACTTGAATGAACAATGATATAACCAAAAAGCTTCAATATTATTATGATGAATAATACGAGTACTCTGTCTAGTACTAGGGTTTACAACCTTGAAGCTATGCATGCAATTCTATGAATGAGATTACAATAACCAAAACCTAGGATCTCCTTTTATACACCAAGGAGTCCTTTACAAGATAACTACAAATCTTTAAAGATACTCAAGATCTTCTATAATTCTAATCATATACATATCTTTCTAACTTTATAAGATATACACTTTGAATAAGTCCATACATATCTCTTCACACGTCTTTATCTTCAAGCAGTCATTATCTTCTTCTAACAGTCTTAAGTCTTCAGTAGTATTAAGATCTCTTCAGTAGTATTAAGTTAGTACTAGCAGTACTAACTTTTACACTAGCAGTACTAATCAGTTAGTACTGGTAGTTATAATCTGAGCAGTACAAACTTTTAGGCTTGACAGTACTAAGTGTAAAGACTTTTAATTCCTAACAATCCTCCCCTAAACTTGTGATTGATCTCCAAATCATTAAGTTTTCTTGAATTAAAAACTTTTGTGCTGAGAAAATGCTTCTAAACATCTTATTGTCTTGGTCTTTCTGCTTGTATGAAGATTTTCCTTAAAAGCTCATTTGCCATCTCTAAAGATTGATCCACTTGAAGCTTGTTAGCCAACATCACAGTTATAAGCCCTCTTGTCAGTGGATAATCTTTCTCAACTAACATGAAGATATCATGTCCTCTGTCTGTAGATACATGGTGAACACCACATGTATTATATAACCTCCATGTCAATGGATCATGCATATATCTTTGAAGCTTCCACAGAATGTCATCAATATCAGGTTCAAACAACCTCTTCAATTTAACCCATAATATTCTTTCTTTGTCATCAGTAGGATCTGTTTAACTGAATCTTTCTTTAACCAAACTCCATAGCTTATCCAGGTCATCTCTATTAAATTTCTTTAACATATCATCAAAAGTCTGATAAGCTTCTGCATGATCACCAACCCTGATTATCTTCCAATATTTTCTAGAGTCTTCAATGTAAACCTCCCAGTCTATGATTGGATAGTTGACCTGTAAAGCTTCAACATAGACTTCTTCCACTGGAACTATCATCATCAATTTCTATAACTCTTCTTCTGATAACTCCTTTTCCTTTTCTGCTGATTGTTCTTCACTTGAACCTGAAGCTTCTTCAATCTTTTATCTTTTAGCAGTCTCTACAAAAACTTCTTGACCTGCTCTTTTCAGTCTCTGAACCTCCAACTCATAATCCATAGGCACAAAAGATTGAACTCTCCTCATAGTAGCTTCAAAATTTTCTTTAACCTGCTCAAAGGAAAGTGACTTCAATTGCTTGATAGAGTAACCTCCTTCTTACTTCTTGATGTAAGTTGACATGTAAGCCTTTTGTTGAGCAGGAGTCATTGGCTTGTTTCTATTAGCTTCAGCTCTTTGTTGAGCAAAGAACTTCTTTCTTTGATTGACAAGTTCCACAAGCTTCATAGGTAAATCTTCTTCACTATACTTTTCATCTGCTTGTAACTGTTAAACCAAATGTTCATCTGCTGCAACTCTAGCCAATATATCATCCCATTCAGCATCTGTAAACCCTGAGCTGCTTGATGTACTTGAGCCATTCTCTGTCTATCTGATGCATCAATCTCTTCTTGCAGTCTTTGAGCTACTTTTGCATCCCTGACAATTCTCTGACTTTCTTCTTCATCAAGCTGTTCTTGCAATCTTATGGCTGCTTCATAGCTAACTATCTCTTGTCTTTGTTTCAACTTTGTAGTGGCTTATTCAGGCTTGGATTCTATCATAATAGCTTTACCTTTGTCTTTAGATGAACTTGGTGAAGGAATACTTCCTTGATCCATACCAACAGTACTAACTGGTATTGAAGCACCAGCAGTACTAACTGATTCTTCAGCAGTACTAATTCCACCACTGCCAGTACTAATTGTCCTTCTTCTTCTAGAATAAGTATGAACTCTAACTACATCTGCAAGTATCTTAGCTGTACTAAACACTCCTAACTGATCTTCAGGTTGACTTCCTTGACTATGTGCCTCTCCATGAGCACTAACCTGTGTATTAGTCTTATCTTCAAACCTCCCCTGATCCTCGGCATCAACTTGAACCAGAGAAACCCCTGCATCCTGATCAATGTCTTCTATCATACTCCTCCCATGTTTGGAAGTATCTTTTTCAGCATCCTCATCATCAGACACAACAATATTGGCTCTTCTTCTAGCTTTGTTTAACTTGACTTCTTTCTCCAACCATTTCACCTTCATAATGAGCTTTGTAAAAGCAGTACCATATGTCTGTTTGGTTTGCATCAAGTCAGATTCCAAACTCTCCACTTTCTTGGACAATATGGTATAAAGAACCGTCAATTCATGAAGTATCATACTGCCCTTATCACTTCCAAGTGAGTGAACCCTTGGGAGAGGTGAATCATGGGGCAAGGTAGCAGCCTCTTCTGCAATATGGGTTGTTTTCATAGATGGTGGTGAGGTGGATGGACCACTGGTGGTTGTGTGATGGGAGTCACTTTGGACAGTTGATCCTTGACCCTGCAGATTGGGACCTTGAACAAGCATTGTTGGAAATAATGGAATATCTACCCCAGTGTATCCCTTAGAAGCCCTTCTCATATTGCTAAAGAGTTTGTGTGTAAGGGAAGGAGCAATATAAGTTCTGTTGTGAGGTAGAAGCAGTCTTTTATGCTTGTTCAAAAAGATTTGAATAAATCTTGGATACATTAAAAATTTAGACTTACTATCCAAGTTTTTCACCATGTCTTCAAAAATCATCCTAGAAAACTTAAAAGTCCTATTTGTGGCCAAGCAAATTATAGCAGTTTCTATATTGCTACTAAATTGTTCCCAAGAAGTTTTCTTAGGACTTAAACAATGAAGAATGGTATGAATAAAGAATCTCCATTGAGGGGAAAAGTGACTCTTTTGGAAGGTCAACTTGTCAGAGTTTGAAACATACCCTATAAGAGCAAGTTGCTCAAAAATTTCAGTATTAGGTATAGTACTAATACCATCAAAATCTTCTAACTTGAGATGCCTTCTTATAGATGCTTCAGTTACAGTCTTAACTCTCCCATCAATGGTAGCATTGATTTCCATTTCTCCATTCTCAGATGTGCTTGCAAAAGCAGTTTGCTAAAATTGTTAGATGAGTGAAACATGGATAGTAGGATTTTCAGTGAGAGCATACTTTATGTGACTTGTATTGAGAAAATCTACTATATGGTGAAAATCTTCACTTCCCTCTGGTTTGAGTAAGTAAGTGACCATGTTGTGGGTATCACAGAAATCCAAATTAGCCATTAGTGATGAAGTTATGATAAGGGTTCTGGGTTTATGTTCGTTGATGAGAATATGAGAGTTTGGTAAAGTGAATTGAGATTTTATAGGGAGCACTTAAGGTTTTGCTTTGACCGACTAAATAAGATTGAATCTCTTTCTCAAAGAAAACTTATAAGAGAAAGAAAGATCAAGAAATATCCAAATTATAGACCCCTGTAATCGAAGTTGTTGGCGGAAATATCTCAACGGCTATTTATTAATTAAGAAAATTTTGTTATGCCCCAAACAGTATTAACGGTTACACAGCAGAAAAATGAATTTCCATCACCAATCTTGATTCTCACAAGCTCTCTTTCTGTTTTTATTCTCACTTTATCTCTCAATTCCTTTGTCAAGAGTCAGGTATTTGTGTAAAACCACACATCATCATAAATATTATATTTATATATATATATATATATATCAACTAGACTCTAATCTTTATAGACAAAGATACATTCAAAACACCAAACACAAGATAAGAAGCTATATAGAGGATAGCCAAACAAATGCATTCCAAAAGAAAAACATAAGACTAAAGATTATTCATTAACCATAGAGATTGTGTATAAAACACAATCATACAACATGCATTCATCAAGACTAAATATTATGCTTGAAGCATAATAATACATTCTACATAAATAGAAACTACAAATGTCTTAATTTGCTTAGATTGCCATAGAATGTCATAGGACTTGCTTGCAAAAGGAGTGGGTTAGACTTTTATTTAAAAGCAAGAAAAGGTAAGCATGTAATATGCTTAGTTGGCTGTTGGTGGAGAGTTTGGAGCAGAGGTAGTTGTTGGAGGGTAGTCTCGTTGAACTTGAAGTGGTGGTTGTGTTTCGAGTAAGAAGAAACTCAATCCAATTGAGATCTTCACTCAAGGTTAGGAATTGTTTTAGGGTAAAGATGCAACGAGGACAATAACCAACATGATGTTCAACTTGATTTAAGTTGAGGGTGTGAGATAAGTTTGGAGAGTAGGGTGATGAGGGAGTGGTATGTTGTGAAAGGTGCATGGCTAAAAGATGTAGGAACCTGGAATAACACTTCACTTCACCATGGATTTGACAAGAAAATAAGATAAGAAATAAAGAGAGAAAAGAGGAAGAAGATGAGAAGAAAAGAGAGAGAAATTAAGAGAGTGTTTGGATTGCTATGTGTTTACAAAATGAAACAAATGAGACAACCAACCTTCTCCACACATGGAGAAGGTGTATTTATACCACAACCATGTAAGGTTGGACTTGTCAATTAGGCCGGCTCACTATGAAACGTATTGGGCCGAATGGTTTGGACTTGGGCCGGCTCGGGTCTTTTGGGCTTAAGCCCATAACTCTTACATAATTAGATTAAATAAACGAGCCCGATACCCGTAACTTAGCCTATTACAACATATATTTAATAAGACCGTGCTTCCATGATTTGTAGCCGAGCTTCCTTGTTCGACTTAATATTTTTAGGCTAACAATCTCCCCTGAAGCGAGGTTTCCTTATGGAGGTATCCTGCAGATTCTGAGCTTCTATGTTCATAGACATATTTGAGGCTAACAATCTCCCCTAATGTGTGGTCTTCGAATTCCTAAGGTGAGATCTTGAATCTTGCTTCCTTGGACTTGTTGAGATTTCTTTGTCTTGAATCTTTGGTCTTTATTATATTGTAGGCTTGTTCCTTCATGTTGTGTGATCTTTGATCTTGAGCCTTTGTCATTCGTTAAGATTCGGTTGCATTAACCTCCGGTTCCGTAGGACCATTTTACAGTATAAATACTGTACCTGTGATCAGGTAGATTCAAAGAATCTCCTTGACAGGGTTTCCAGCTCAAAGCATAGGATCTTCTAACACAAATGTATTAGATTCACCATGCTTTCTTGTTCTCAATACCGGAACGTCTCAAAGCAGACAACACGATATGAGTGAATCAGATAGTTACTATCTTTCTGATTGAGTCGTCAATTTATTTACTAGACCAAATCGATATCCAGTTGACACAAGATTGATTCATATAGAATCTCATAAGTCACCTACTGCAGAGCTGTTTGAGGTTGACTTTAGAAGGATTTCCATTCATCACTGTGAATACTAAAGAGTGTCACTCTGAATATTCTGGCAGAATCACAAGGATAATGCGTAGGACTCTTGTTAACAGCTTGTGAACTTATTGGTGTTCAACAAGTATTTGTCATGGAATGTTTCCTAATGAGATTTATTTATTGATCTCTTGGCTCTAGACTCGATTAGTGCGTTTTGGTTTTAGTAATCGGAGGCTGGAGCAGACTACCACCTATTCAACATCAACTAACTCATAGTGAGAAATTCAATAGAAGTCGTGTATATCTTCGTGACAAATGAGACAAGTATCTGTTGAGAGAAAATTAAATGGCTGGGAAGGGTTGTGTAGTGCATCACTGGGTCCATGATGTCTTGTCTTCAATACCAGAATTCATCTTTGTGAATCTGATAGATTATGTGTTGACCCGGTTTTTGCCTAAAGTGTGTGGAGGGCTTATTTCTTTAGACCCTTTATCCATATTTTTTTTAATTCTTCAACCCCTTCAATGCTTACCAAGACGTCATTACTAACACCTTGTTGTGAATGTTCCAGTGTTAGCTCAATCTTAGTTGGCATTATTCCCTTTACTCATTTATCTCCAATCATACCTAAGGACTGCTATTTCTAACTATGGATTGCCCTTGGGTAGATCCCTCCAGTTCTGGTTGGATCATAGGACTAATACCTAACCTAACCACCTTATGACTTCAGAATTGTCGTGAAATTAAGATGTTGTTGGGTATAAGATTGTAACCATAAAAACCTTTTCCGAAGAGTATAAAGCACTGTGAGTCGTTTAGATCACTTATTATTTTCAAGATCACATCTTAATTACATTTATCCTCTTATTTTAGATACTAGTTCACTTAGTTTTTGAAATACCATGTGATTTAAAATTTGTCTTGAAAAACTTATGGGTAGAAAATGTTTCAGCATGAATTATGTGAAACTTTTTATCTTGCTCCCCCTCAATTTTACATATGTTTGACACCAAAAAAATGATACCAAGTTATAAAATGAATATAAAATTAAGGGTGAAACAGTGTTGAGCACATAATTTTGAAAGATTATGAATTGTCATTGAAGAATTCTTGAAAAATTATGCTCAGACACTGGATCATCTTATAACATACAATCTATTGAGTAGTCATTATTATTACTGATTTGTTATTAAGAGATTTTTGATAATGTTTTGAATACATAAGAATTGTCGTGAGATGATGTATCCAAAATCATTAAAACTTTGTTTTTCGAAAAACTCCCCCTCAAACATTGACTCATTTTGAAAATGACACCAAATGTAGAAGAATTGTCTTGTAAAACTTTATGAGGGATGGAGTGTTGAACACACAATTTTGAAAGATTTTGAATTGTCATTGAGAAATTCTTGAAAAATTGTGTTCAACATTTTGAAAAACATCATGTTAGAAGACTTCTCTTCTAACGCTAAGGATAAGCGCACTGAAACGTACACTCTCCTTTGTCGTTCGGGTCCGAGTTGCAATCTGAGAGTGATTACAAGTCATAAAGAAAAATAGAAATGACATGTTTTGAAAGCATTTGAAACTCTTGCTCGAACTTCATTTACACACCCGTGTCAATATTAATCGACATTTCTAGGTACGTAAATGTTATCGATTCCAAGAGACATGTCGAGAAGATTCTTTTTGGAAATTTTTGATTTTCTGATTTTGTATTTTCTTTTTGAAATTTTATATTTTTGTATTTGGTTTTATAGGTTTTATATTTTTGTATTTTTCTTTTCTCAAAAATATTTACATGTCGATGTTTGAAGAATATATCAAGCAGATTCATTTGCCAGAACCTCCAGTTCTGCTGGAGTCAAACATCTCATACCAATTCGTCTGACAAGATACTGAAACCTATCTTCGGGTAAGGCTTTAGTAAACATGTCAGCTAATTGGTATTCAGTTCTGACAAAATTCAATTCCATTATACCGTTTTCAACCTGTTCCTTGATAAAATGATATCGAGTGTGGATGTGCTTGTTACAGGAGTGCTGCACGAGGTTGCAGGAGGTTGCTATGGCTGACTGAGAGTCACAATACAACGGTATTTTGTTGTAGTCAAAACCATAATCCTTAAGCTATGTCCTCATCCACATTAATTGAGCACAACTTTCAAATAACGCCACGTACTCTGCCTCTGCTGATGACATTGCAGTGCAGTCCTGCTTCTTTAACATCTATGTCACACCCTGCCAAGGCAGAAACACGAGGCGTAACATCATGGATATCATCACAACACAATTGTGTCAACAATAGAGAATCACCACATGCATAACTAGAAATAAAAGACACTATGTGCCATGACAATACCGAAAATAAAAGAACGGCATCTTGTATTAATGAAAAAGGGGTCTCATCAATACAAAGGCAATGTTTCATAAACCTACTAAAAACATTCAAGAATTCATGCAAACAAAATATGAAATAAAATCAAATGAAAACTTCCAAATGCAGCCTAATGGTCTCTCTAGCCACTTTTATTAACTTCAGTATCTTCATAACGCTCACTTGAAAATGATGCTTAAAACGTCAACACAATGGTTGGGGAGAGTCATAGGTTTTATGACACCAATATAAGATTTAAATAAATTACTGTGATTACAAAAACAAAACATGGCAGGACAAACAAGCTGGCTAGCATTCATGAAACTAAGAATCACAATTGAGACATAACGTATGCCTTGATCCAATGCAAAAAACATAGTCATGGAGAGGAATGATGTCCCTAATTCCAGACTCTTGGTACTGTATCCACACAATATCACAAGGAGTTGATCACCTCCAAGGATCTTACCCACAAAGTAGGCGAAGAACTTTGCAACAACATACACATGCATCACATAACATATAATAGCAACTTAAAGTCCATGAGCAACTTGAAACACATAATCACAGTAATCAAAACATACTTTGCATCATTTCCATCCTGTTAGGTTTATGGAAAAGTGTCGATTATGTGGTTTTATTATATTTTGTTATTAGACTTTATTTTGTTTAGTTTAATAGTCATTCTTAGCAACCTTAACCTATAGGCTACAGGAGCCCAATCCATTCAATGATTTCAAATGGTTCTACATACAATGTGCTATACTTACTCTTATACCCACAACGCATCACGCCTTTCTAAAGGCGACACTTTCATAACACTTTATCTCCACCTCAAACACTAGGGGCTTACGTCTATTGTTCACCATACACTCTTTTGAAGATCTCTTGCGCTTTGAGATTCTCCTTGATCAAACTACCTTGTCGCCTTCTCTTTCACTAACTTCAGGCCCAATCAAAACTGACCTCTCAATCTCAGCCCACAGATAATATAAAGAACAAGGCGACCTACATTTGACTACCATACACGGAGGTCGAGGAGATGAATTATCATACAACAATTCCTTAATAAGACGAATTTCTTCTTTAGGATCAAAATCAGTATCAACAATTCCCGGTGGAATTAAATTGATATGAGTGAGTTCACCAGAGAACTCCTCGAGAAGATAATCAATCTTAGGATAAGAAACCGTCAAAATATCTTGATTAAGCAAAGATTCTATAAGATCAGACTCGGCATTAAAATGATGCGGATCTATCTTACTAGAAATGTTCTCTTCATCAAAAAGAGGGTTCGAATAAATTTTGAAAATTTCTTTCGGAACGTCCTCGTCAAAAAATGACTAGTCATCACTAGAGGAAACATCGTCATCATAATCGAAAAGAGGATTAGAGAAAGTCGTAAAATCATCACAAACTGGCACATCACACTCACTTTCATTGTCGAAAAAATCCTCGGACTCACTTGGGATTGGGACAAGGTTCTCAACACTAGACTTTATTAATTTGTCCGATTCCGTTTCCAGAATAGTGCTAAGATGCTCGTCCCCCATACTTAGAGAGTTATCGGGTTCTTCAGTTGGTAAGACGGGTGCGATTGCATTAGAAGAATTCTCTAAATATTCCCTATATTGAATAGTGTACTCATCATCATCGTCGTAGAAGGCAGGACAATTCCAACTCGGAGAATTAATATATTCTGCCAGCTCCTCACTTATAATTTGTAAATCTTTAAGAAGTTTTTGAAGCAATTCTTGTATATCCTTTGGTTGATGTTGTTTTTCTCTAAAAGCATGCTGAATTTCAAAAAATTTCTCCCAAGCTAGCGATAAAACCTTTGGTGTTTCTCTAAAAGATATACGATTAAACTTCTTTAAAAAGGTTTGTATAGATTTCATTAGGTTTTCTCTGGCTTGCACACTCGTTACTTGAGGAGGTTGATGAATGACGGTATGCTGCGGGGGTTGATATTGGTCAAAACCAGAAGACTTAGAATTATAGCAAAGATTAGGTTCATAGAAATTTTGGTTCATCGGTTGACACTAAAAAGTCTCATGAGGACCCCCGCTGTTCTCACAACAAAGGTATTGTTGTGGAAAACTTGGTGAAGTTTATGGAAAATTATTATCAAAGTTTTGATTGAAACACGGGTCTTGATTGTAGACAAATGAAACTTGAGGTAGACAATCATAACCATAATGAGTATCGTTCCCACATAACTCACAAGAATTTGTTTGGTACTGGGGTTGTGGAGGGTAGTCGGAAAGATTTTAAGAATCATTGAAAGAATTTGGATTCGGATCACCAATGGATGAATTTTTATTATTTGAAGCACAAATGAAGCAAAATCCTTCACTAAGACCAGATCCACACCACTTGTAAGAACACCGTTTACAACGTTCACCTCTTTTTAACGGATCTTTACAATGAAAACATGCCATTGGTCTAACGAAGATGTTTGGGGTTGTGAAGGTGGGTAGAAAATATTTAGAGAATCAATGAAAGAATTTGAATTTGAATCACTAACGAATGATTTTTCAACTTCATAACAGCATAAAGCACAAACTTCATCCGTATAATTTCTTCTACACCGCTCACAAGTACATTATCGACAATATAGACCACCAAACAGACCTTCATACTTGGAACAATTACGTGGGGGTTGTTGAGATGAGTCGGGGGTTTCATCATAAGAGATCGGATTAGGATCACGAACAAAATTATCGATGGAACTCACATTAGAACAACAATGTTCTCTATTATACAAAGCTCCACAAGACGAACATTCTTTAAACCCATACATGATGATAGAATTAATGAGGTATAAAGAGAAGAATTAAACAAAATGGGGGTAGAGAAGAATATTTATAGAATTTTCAAATAATACATAAAGAAAAGAAATAATAATAAAAATAAGAAAGAAAAATATTTTTGGATACCGAAAGTCAATAGTGCACGGCAGCTCTCTAGAAAACGCACAAAGAAGTGGAGGAGCGGGTAAGCGCGACGCGTTTTAAAAACCTTCTCCTTTTGGGTCGAAGTTTGCAGGATCGACCCTCCTTATACCTCTCTTTTAGTTTGTTAACTAAAGATGAGGCAAAACGACAATTAACAATTAGTTATTTTTAATATTAAAAGAAAATAAAAATAGAAGTGTAAAATATTTTTGTATTTTTATATTTTTATAATAAGAAGAAAATATTCACAATTGAAAGCGATAACTTCACGAGGAAGGGTCTTCAAACACTAATCTTCGAACGAAACACGATAATCGTAACACACCTCCCCGGCAGCGGCGCCAAAAATTTGGTTCCTCCCGATACGTATACGTAAAATATAGTATAAGGATTTATCAATAATAGTATAGTAATAAGTATTCCGTGAGGATTCTAGAAGATTACTTTTATCCAAAGTAAAATTCAAAACCTTCCCGAGTCGTATCCCGACGAGGTGTGAATTGAAAATCGGTTAAGTTCGTGATCGCGTGATTTGAATGGTTTTAAAGATTTTGATTTGGTTTCTAATTCTACTAATGAAAACGCATAAAAACATGTAAAAGCAAGTAACAATTACGACAATTAAAACTTAAAGCTAAAAACAATAACGTAATACAACTAAAAATAAAACACGAAAACGTTAACGGGTATTCTAAAACACGTCTAATTAAGCAAGTAATTCAAATTTTAACCCCTAAAAATGCAAATCTAATTTCTATAAATCCTAAATGACTAAAAATAATTTTTAGAAAAAAAATTATATTTTTTTATATTTTTTTTAATTTATTATGAATTAAAAACTATTTTAATCTAAAAAATTGATTAAAAATACTAAACTAGTTCTAAAATTTCTAGAAAAATTATAAAAAGTGCTTAAAACTGATTAGAATCTATTAAAAATGTAAACTTGAAAAGTTGCTTAAAGAATAAGCAGTAAATAAGCAAGTAAACTCGAATAAGCAAAATCTAAATTTAGTATATTAATTAAATGTGGTAGTCTCATAAATGAAAAAGACCCCAGGGTAGTTGGTGATGTGTGTGTGCTAAGGTGTTGTGTGATAAGGGGGAGGTCACAGGTTCGAACCCTGTGGCCACCCTTTTTGTGAAACATTTTTTTTATTTTTCTTTTTGAAAAGCTATAAAATAAGCAAAAACTATCAACTTTAATAAATGGAATTTTTGACAAAACTTAATAATAAGCTAGAAAAAAAATAGAAAAAGGTGACAGATTATGGTTTGGTATTTTTAAGACTCTAAGACATTTAACTCAAACTGTTTGGCTTTTTAGGTCATAATAAGCAATAAGAAAACCGAGTAAGCTAAAACTGACTTATGTCTAAACCTAATAAGCACTAAGGATAGGAATTAAGCAAACAATTAAGCTAGAAGACTACTAAAAAGCATCTAAATCAGCAGCACTAAAATGACTTATAAAGGATTAAGACCAAATTTTAAGCTAATTTTAAGGACAAATAAGCACTAGGAATAAGCTGAAACATAAAAAAATAAAGACCTAGACTCAATCTATACTAATAAGCTGGAGTTAAGCAAATAAGCAAAAGAGATAAGCTAGAAAAACAAATTAAAAACAAGGCAGCTATACTAACTGTTTTTGGTCTAATCAGGTAAAATGGGCAATTTCAACCTATGAATAAAGACTTAAAAATGATTTTAATCTACTAAAAACTAAAAACAGATTGAGATTACTTATTAATAAGCTAAATTCAATCTATTACAACCTTAATTAAGCTTAAAAGATACCTACAAAGGATATGCAATAAGAGGATAAAAGGACTAAGCACTCAACTACTTGACTGTGTTGAAACTAAAAAAAACTTAAAAGGGTTTGCCACAAGCCAATGACTCAAAACAGATATAAGTTGACACATATTAAACTAGATTAGACCATAAAAACTACACCTCAAATGTATTTAAAGGAAATTACTCAAATAAGCAGTTTGGTTAGCATTTGAGCACTCAAACTAAAAGAAATGATAAAAACTAACTTAAAGCTAAACAAAACTTGATTTAAACTTATCAAAACTTTTACTAAGACCTAATCACAACTAATCAAAGTTGGTTTAAGAACCAAAATCAGCCTACACTTGCATTTTCTATTCTATTAATCCTTATCCCAAACACCCCTTTAAATCTTCTAAAGCTTATTTTAAGCTTAAGTGAGATTTAAACAAGCCTTAAAAACTAAAAACAGCTTAAACATAAGATCAAATAAGGTCTTATTTGCAATTAAAGCACAAAGATAAGAAAAGAGAATAAGCTAAACTTAATAAGCTATTTGGACTATTTTAAGATTATTTTGATTTAAATATAAGAAATACTTAAAAATAGATTATGACAAGCCTTTAAACAAATATAATAAGCAATATTTAGACAAATTAAGTACAAATAAGCAAGATATAAGCAAAATTAAGCAGTAAATAAGCAAATAATAGAATAAGCTAAATTTTAAGTGAAAAGAGATCATACCTTGATCCTAGCTCAAACAAGAATCAAACAAATGCTCAAATGAGCTAATCTACAAGGTAGCTTAATATTAAGCTTAGAATAAGCCCTATAATCCCTTCCTTTTCTGGCTTATCATCCCATTTGGCTTATTCAGACCCTTTTTGGAAACTTGAGTAATGAGCTTATTAAGCTAAGCTTAAAACAAACTTAGCTTAATAAGAAATAGCTGAGAAAGTAATGAGCTTATTAGTAAGAAACATTTAAACCAATTTGCTAAAAGTTAAGACAGAATTAAAGGCACAATATAAATGAAACTTGAATTTTATTAAACTGAAAGTGATTACAAGCTTTTGAAAAGTAAATTACATTGAAAGATAATAAGCTAAAATAAGCTACTAACAAGCTACTAAACTACCCTACTCCTAGATGCTTTTCACTGTGTGATCATCATCTCTATTTATAGTGATGTAAGGAAAGATCCAGATCCTCAGGAGCGTCTTGAGCTTTTAATCCTAGCCATCCATATCAAACCGCCTCATTCTTCCAATCTAAACCCTTGGATCAAGTGCTACGTCCCATCAACCAATAGATGAGCTTAGGATCGCCAGCGTGGCAAAGTATGCTGTCAGAGGTTGTCAGGAGCTTCTAGAATCGAAGAAGAGTGTGTGTGTGGGTGAGTGGGTGAAATGGATTTACCTTGAGCGTTGGTGCAGGGTAAATGGAGGGAAATGGGAAAACGGAAGAAGAGGTACAGTAATTTTGACTTATAACATTTGGGGCTTATATGGTTTGACTTGGACAGATTTTAGGATTGGGCTTTGATTTGTAAAATGGGCCAAAGTTATTAGAATTGGACATATTATTATAATGGACTTTAGATTTAGGCTTAGGTATAGTATAGGTCTTTAATGGGCTGACCCGGCCCATTAAAATAGGTTTGGGTTGGTCCATTTTGGATGTATATGCCTTCGGCTTCAATTTTTTTCGCGCTCATTCCATTCCCTTGCTCGGTTTTGTCCGTTTTGCATTATTTTTGTTCTTTTGTGCTATATACGTTATCTGCAAGACACAATTCACAATACAAATGAATACAATGCATTTTTATGTATTTATTGGTTATTATTGGTCTTTTTAGCTCGTTTTATTAGGTAAAAGGTATGTGTATTTAAGCACATACCAGCATGTCTTGTAAAGCTTTCTTCATAGACTCTTTTTTGGCGAAGTTTCTGAATTAGCTTCCCCCCAAACCAACATCCCTATTGATAACCAAAGATTTCTTACTATATATAAATATATTATAAATATATAATAAAAATCAATAATTATAATTCAATTATAGTATACGTATTCCAAAAGGCTCTTAAAAGATTATTACTTTTATCCAAAGTAAAATCCCTCAAAAATCTACCCGGGTCGTTCTCCTAACGAGGTGCGAATTGAAAATCGAGATCGTTCGTGATCGCGTTTTTGAATAGATAAAGATTTTTAGGTTGGGATTTCTAATTCTACAATTAAAATGCAAAAACGAATAAGGGAAACCTAAAAATGAAAGCTAAAAATGACTTTAAACCTAAAAACGAGAACGGGATCGAAACCTTTTCTTTAAAAAATGAAATTCTAAAATTTTAACCCTACAAAAGCAAATTTATTTTTCCTATGTGCTAATTGATAAAAGAGAATTAAAAAAAAGAATTATATTTTTTTGACTTTTTAATAATTTTTTTATGAATTAAAAACTGTTTTAATAAAAATAATTAATTAAAAATATTAAATGATGTTGGAAAAATCTGAAAATTATAGAAAAGTAGCTTGAACTATGCTGGTTCTAAGAAAAATAAAATGGGATACCCAGCTTATTGGAATAAGCCAAAAATAAGCTGAAAGGCAAAAGGGAAAAAATGACTATAAAAATAATGTGGTGTGAAACTTAACCAGATGGCCCTACTAGTGCCACTGGTTAAGTGTGTGAGAGTGTGGGACGAGTGTGTGCTATAAGGGAGGTCTAGGGTTCGAATCCTTGTGGCCTCTCTTTTTGAAAATATTTTTTTTTAATTTCTTTTTGCAAAGTTGTACTCCAATGAGCTTATGCTCAAGATTTCAAAAGCTAAAAATAGTTTTAACTATCTGAAATGTGAAAATAAAAAAGGCTTTTGACAACTTACAAAAAAAATGACTTGATAGTTTTTGTACAAACTCAACTAACCAGAGACTTTTTACTACTGCATTATATACTTGAAAAGACACAAAACCAAGACTCAAAAGATGGTTTTTTAAAAACTAAATCAAATAAGCTCTTATGAAACTGTTGTCACCACAGTTTCAAAGGCAATTTTAGAAAAAGCTTAAAAACAACTTGTAAACCTTAAAGCTTTTGAAAAGTGATGGAAATCAACTCAAAAAGGCTGGTTAAGGTTGGCCAAATGACCCAAATGGTTTTTAACCCAATATAACCCACTTTACCCTCTTGACCCAAACACGCCTTTAAGTTTTAAAACCAAATTTTAAGGCTGATTTTGACTGAATTAAGCAAAAGTTTTTGAAAACAGATGGTAAACAAGTAAAGTTAAGCAGAGATAAGCAAAATCTAAACAAAGATAAGCACTATATTAAGAAATAAGCAAATAAGAAGTAAAAGCATATAAATGACAAATTTAAAGCAAACTTAAATTAAATGACAACTAAGAAATAAAAAGGCACACATAAGCATAAAGAAACATAAATAAGCACAAAAAAGCATAATTAAGCACAAATTAAGCAAATGAACAATAAATGCAAAAATTTGAAAAAGAGAAACTTACAAAGGTCCAATGCTTTTGGCAAGATAATAAGCTCTCAAAAGCTTAAAAACCTTTCTTATGTGCTTCCCATGAAGCTCTAACCCAAGGCCATCCAAAATATACCTTGCTCCTTGCTTTCTTTGACAGATTCTTTTTTTTTGTGAATTTTTGATTTTTTAGACAGAAAATTAAACAAACTTTTAAACAAGCTTTGAATGATTCCAAAGCTTAAATAAGAGCTTAAAAACAGTGATTAAATGACAAGTAATGTAAAAGACAAGTATTTAAAGAAAAGCTAAAAATTTCATTAACTTAATAAAATTACAATGCAAGTAAGTAAATGACAAGTATTTAAATGACAATTAAAAGTAAATTGCAGTATTAAAATTGGTACAAATTTTGTTAATACAAAGATATGGACTTAACTAAAATTCGACAAAAGCTAATAAGCTACATATGCTTATATTTATACTAAGTCTTGGCCTTCTTGCTGTGTTTCTTCAGTGAGAGAGCCCAAGGATTGTGTTTGTTGTGTGAGTGGTATCCCCAAAGTAATCTTG
>BQNB010018203.1:0-12952 GCA_026074375.1 Tanacetum coccineum | reverse complement strand
TTATTGATATTGATTGTAATTTATGACGCGATCCATTTTATCCGTAGTCTTCTCATTTGGTGACTTCTAATCCTTCTCTTTATCATTTATTTATTTATTTTTATGCTTATTGCCATGTTTAGGTTAGTCATTATCATTTGTGATTTATCTATTGCTTGTAGCGTAGTTATAATGTTTAGCGAGTAGATTTGTGGTATGCTTGTTAAGTGACCGTGTATAGTGAATTAAGTGTGGATCAAAAAGTGATTTGTTGATTAATAATCTTTGAGTTATTTAGATTTCTTATTTGATTATTTTGAAGGGCAAAATCCAGAGAAATAATCAAACATCAAATCTAGTAATTAATTCCTTTATAAGATATTGTTTTCAATATAAATCAAAGTTGTGAGATTAGAAAATAATATTTTTATGGGTATTAATTCATCAACATTGAATCGAGTAATTTGTACCAAAATAAAGGATCGTTTTCAAATAAAAACCAAAGTTGTGAGAAAACTATTTTTTTAAACGGAACTAATTCTTTATTTACTATTTCTTCACACTTAATGATCTTTTCGCCTCGCTTGACAAGCATATCCGTTTTATATAGTTTAGATTTATTTGCTTAGTTTTATTATAGATTATTATTAGTATAATATCAAAACCCAAACAAAAAGATAACCAAGCATCAAATGAAAAACATTAACGTAAATCTCAATTCAATTCTCGCTGTGGATACGACATCCAGAAGATAGATTTTCACTTGTCCTCAAGTGATTATTTTATCTAACAGGAAATACTTGAATATTAATTCGATACACTTTTGACGTATACCAGTCTCAATACGCTTCTTCTTTGGAACCTGTACTGTTTCTACCTTCTCCACAGCAACGGTTACACCTTTCTTGGTAAGCAGGCCTTTACCTCTACCTTTTACTGGTGTTTCTCCCTTAGACTTTGCCAAGTAGTCTAGGTAATCTGTAGAAGCCTTGATTTTATCATTCATCATTTCTAATGGAATTGCCATTCCATAGATTAGGTCTTTTGCTCCCTTGTTCGCAAACTTTAAATATCCAAGCACTTCATCAAGCTTTATCACATGCTGGTTTGAGTGATGTCCCTTAGATACATTGTTGTTCTTAGAGAGAATGCGTCAAAAATGTAGTGTGCTTTGTAATAGTTGTTAGATAGTCATGATGAGTCATGAATCATCTATGTACTAGTTTAGCCATTAGTGGGTTTTTATGAATAAGAAAACCTTGTTCATAACATTGATTGTGATCTTTAGTTCTTCCGCTGCGTGTTTCATCATGTTATTAAACCTAGATGGGATAGATCTAGGTTTAACAATTGGTATCAGAGCAGGTGGCTCTCGATATCTAGGATCTACAAGGTTTTATGGTGAAGAACGAAGAAGAAACCCTAAAAAGATTTCTAAGTTCGGATTTTTCTGGGCAGCCATGGTAAAACGGTCATAACTCATTCGTTAACCGTTGGATCGTCGCGAAATTTAAATTGAAGGTTCTACATACATATATCTACAATCTGACCGGAGCGATCGTCAAGATAAGCTTTTGATAAGAAGTTATGTTATGACGAATTTGGCTGCATAAAAGGTAATTTGTTTTTAAGGATTCATAGTGTTACTAGTCCTGGTGAGTTACCCACATGGGTGATGATCCCTAGTAGCATTTTCTTAATGAGTAGCAACAAGAAGATATGTTTTTGTATTGGTGTGTAGAAGAAGCAGCAGAAAACCCTAATTTTGATGTCGTGTTCCTGAAGAGAAGAAGGTACGAATTTTCTAATTTGTTTACTTGTTGAAATCGGTAAATTAGGATTTTCAACAACCACAAATTCGGTGAAAAGAAAAAAAAATATGGTTCTTCAGTAAACAGGAGAGACACATACAATTTATATTACATAATTTGTCCTATGTGGTGGAGATTGCACATGACAAAAGAAGACTATCTAAGAGCAGCAACTATCGTATACTGTTATTAAATGTTTTGACGTGGAAAGAAGTCAAGAATAACTTATATACTCTTTTCTATATATCATTGGCCGACAAAGAAATCTCTATAAAGAAAGAAGGGATTTTGTTATAAAAATAGAAGATATTTTTGGTCCAAAGATGGTGTACGTGAGCGAGCGAACCAAGTAGGGTTGTATTCAAATGGTTATGATAAATTTAATATTGGCATGTGCGTGATACACTAAAGTAGGCTTTAAGGATAGTACAGCTCTTGGACGTGATGTATCTTGATGTTAATATATATTGCTGCTACGAGTTCACATCTAAGTAAATGTTGTTTATGAACGTTGGATATTGTTCATAGGGTTTGGGCTCAATGAGCATGAGCTTATAGTTACTACTGTTTGTTGTTTAAAGCTGCAAACAGAATTCTGTTCGTATACAAGTATATTTTAATATTGTTGTGTATAAAAGTACTGCTCGTGTATTTGGCTTCATATGTTAATACCGTTTGCAGATTATAAAGGAGAAAGCATGTGTGGTATACAATATCCAAAAACGAGGGCCCATGAATGTTTAAGGAGTTGTTTCTACAGCCCAAAGTATTCAATATTAGAACTAGTTCGTACATAGTTAATACGGTTTTGATAAAGTTAATACTGCCCATACATGGTTAAGTCTGGTGGAGTTAGTGATAGTTTAGCAACAGTTCTGTGACCATTAAAGTGTCGCTAATAGCTCATGGAGTAAGGAGACTCAGGATAATGAACGGATTCACGACAGATCCAATGACAAAAAAATATGTCGCTAACAACAATATTGACGCCTTGGTACAGCAAAATGTTGTTTAGTTTGACTAGCTTGTCCGATATAGCTATTGTACCGCAAGCGTGGGCCGAAATCATATAACACACACTTTTTGGTTTATTGACGTGTTTGAAATCTTCGAATGATAGATGGCTTGTTGTAGGAAAGTATGTGAAGACATTTGATGCAATGGCTTTTTTAATCAATTATGTGACAAGGGTACCCTTTTTGTGCATAGATCGCCGAAGTGAGGCAACGATACAAATAAGGACTACAAGCAGATCACCGGATGAGGCTGCAGTCACATAAGAGAGGATGATGTTATCGCACTTAGATGTTTCTCATTAATAATTACTATTTGAAGCCAACACGGACGTATTTGGATCTTGAACAGTTATGAAATTATGGCTCATTTTTGTGATTATTTTGAAGAAGATTAGTTATTACTTATATATGTTGTGTTGAATTTTCACAGTGCTGTCTTATTATATCTCAAATGGCTTACAACATTTTGAGGTAACTTGTTTGTGCTTAAATGGTGTTGACGAAGACTTGATGAATCTAGCAAAGGTGTACGATCTACCTTATGATGCTTACTACGTACATTTGCTATCACTTTAAGGAGTTACGTTGTTGTGCTCAGTGTCTCATATAGAAGATGAGGATTTTGTCAAGAGATTACGATCTACTTATATTTTGGTCTTGGTATAAGTTCGACGTCACGTGGATAATGCAAGACATAAGACACAAGCTTGGGAGATTATACTTCTTCAACATATGGGTAATACTCATTTTTCTTCATTGATAATTTGCTGCTTGGAGCCTACTAAGTTCGTGATTCAAGAGATGGTAAACATGTTAAGGGAAGCTTAATGTTTATTAACCACTACAATGCACTCCTATTTTATTATGACAAAAAGGGGAAGAGTGCATGGATTCAGGGGAAGTTCTTCATCTATATTAGCTTCAGGGGAAGCTTGTGCTTATTGGTTTTGTCATTAATCAACTAGGGGAAGATTGTTGGGAATTATAACTTGAGTTGATTATGACAAAACATGTTAAAGATGGAGGACCTACAAGACAAAGTATCAAAAGATCAAAAACTGAAAAATAGAAGATACAGGAAATATTATTTGATCTTATCTTTATTTGTTCTTATCTTGTCTTGTAAACCCTAACCCCTCTAGTATATAAAGAGGGGTAGGCGTCTAGTATTTAGCATCCAGAAATCATAAAGCTCTCCAATGAGAGTCATCTAAAAGGTGTGTGTGCTTTGTAATAGTTGTTAGATAGTCATAGATGAGTCATGAATCATCTATGTACTAGTTAGTCTATTAGTGTTTTATGAATAAAGTAAACCTTGTTCATAACATTGATTGTGATCTTTATTATTCCGCTGCGTGTTTCAATCAGCGTTATTAAACCCTAGAAGGGTTAAGATCGTGGTTTAACAAGGCCTTTACCTCTACCATTTACGGTGAATCCCCTTAGACATTGCCAAGATCTCAGGGGGGTAATACTGCAGAAGCTTTATTTCATCATTCATCATTTCTAAGGGAATTGCCATTCCATAGATTAGGTCTTTTGCTCCCTTGTTCGCAAACTTTAAATATCCAAGCACTGCATCAAGCTTTATCACATGCTGGTTTGAGTGATGTCCCTTAGATACATTGTTGTTCTTAGAGAGAATGTGTTTGATGATGAGCTTTCTGAATCTGGAAAAAGGTAGCAGCTCCTTCTTCTTAGAACTTATTTTCCTGTAGTCAATCTGAAACTTGAAGTCTTCCCAGATCAGTTTAGCATAGTTAACATCTAAGTTTGTAACCATTCCTTAAAAACTTGTAGCAATGCCAGTCTGGGTCTATCAAATCCAGAAGCCTTCATGGTTAAGCATCTATTGATCATTGACATGAAAGTTCTCCAAGGTTGGTACATGTTGTTGATTACCATCTTTGATACTTGTTCAAGGTCTTTAGGATATCCAAGCTTCTTGATGAATGAAATAATTCCATTTTCTAGAGGTGGTTGAACAAATGGAAGATCAAAGTCTTTAGAAGTTATTTGTAAAGCTTCATGAAACAAGTCTGCATTCACTTCAAAGCTCTGATCATCCAGGGTGAAGGTATAAGACTTGGTCTCTAAGGTGTATGCAACTATATGCCAAAATTGTTGCATGTAAAATTTTGGTGCATCAGTAGTTGCAATGAAAGCATTAAAGAAGGAATACTGCCTCAGAATTGCCAGACAGAGTTTGTAGATGACATCGGGTTATGGTTTCTCTAATCCAATTCTAAAGTTGCTGTGTCCAATTCGCAATTGATCTTTGATTAAAACCAATTCTAAATCTGGACGGTCTTGTTGTTGTTGTTCAACCATTGATTATGCTAAGAATTTCATTCCACATTCATATTCATGACAATTAAGGCACATATTTGATTGAATATCCTTTGAGTTTTAAATGATGTTTGTTTTAGTGACAAGTTGTTTGATCCTGTTTTAAGTTCAAGTTATTAAAGTCAAACATTGGTCAAGGTCAATAGTCAATGGTCAAAGTCCTTGGTCAACGGTCAATATCGTGGTCTAACAATCCATATTAAGTCAAAACAGTCCATTATAAATTTAAACAGTCCAAATTGTGTCCAAACAGTCCAAATTACATTTTTGTGGTTCAATTTTAACTTTATACTTCTTGTTTAATTAACTATGACTTAATAATGCACATTCCTTGTTAATTTGACACTTGAAATTGTTTAACTCAGAAACTTTGCCAAATCGCTTGATTTAGATCAAACCGCAGGGTCACATTAGTCAAACCGCATGGGGGGGAACAAGTGAGTCAACCGCAGGTCCAAACATGTTCAAATCGCGAGACAAATGAATCAACCGTTTGTATTTAACTGGTCACACACAGGCACTTCAAGTCAAACTGCAGGGGTCAACCTAGGTCAAACAGCGGGAATGATGGTGTCAAACCACGGGAACCTGTTGATCAAACCACTGGAATTGACTTGTCAAATGATGGGACAAAGTCAAGTCAAACCGCAAGATTAAATTTGTCAAATCAGCTTGATAAGAGGGATCAAACCACGGGATGAGTGGTATCAAACCGCGAGATTATCCCTGTATATATCTACCAAACCACATATCACATACACATTTTAACCCTTAATAATGACACTTCTAACACATATTTAAGCATGGCATTTCCACAAAGAATTCATACACAACAACAATAACTTATTTAAACATGAATCCAAACTATTTCTAAGCTTAAATTGCAACCTAAGGCTTCTACCCACTTGGATTTGAGTTAGGATAAACTAAAAATGGCACAAGAGTGTACACATACAAGAACTAAGTCTTATTCAAGCAACATTATATTGTCTACATTCAAAAACTCAAACCGCGGCACTCAATAAATCAAACACATAATTTCATGACTTCAAAATTTAAACAAGATTACTCTTAGGCCATTAGGAGACTACTCTAATCATCTAGAACTCAAACCCACAAACACCATTACAACCTACACGGATTTCCTTTAAACTCGCGCCTAAAATCATTCCTAGTAATCACATGAATTCGTTTCATGAAACATTGTTTTACCACAAGTATAATAACACCTAAAATAACAAAAGCCCTATGATTAGTTCCACCCAATCCCAACTTTGTTCGTATGAACCCTAATTCAAAAATCAAAGATTTCGAGTGATTAAGGGTGTTACACACTAATTCCTTTAAATCTAAAGACGTGTGGATGATATTGAACATATTTCTAGTATTACCTTTGATGATAACACGAGTTGATGATCTTTTTTGGTTATGTTTGAGCGGTTTGAGAGAGTGAGTGACAAAAAAAGTTTTTGAATTAAGCATAGACAAACCGCCCTTATGGGTTTGTCTTTTGAATTTTCAATTTTGGCACACACAGCCCCTAGAGTCTCATGTGTTTGACATTTTCAATTGCAATCTTTCCTAAGGCTTAACCTAGTTTACGAATTAACAACTTTAGTCCTTGTAGTTTATATGCCTAAGACTACTAAGCCACAAATTGCATTTTAAGTCCCTAAAATTTTAAACTATTGACATCTAAAGCCCTTGAAGATACAATAACTTATCTCCCCTTCAAAAATTGATCCGTCATTATCAAAAGATTTATATGTTTATTCTGTGATTTATTTTGAAAGACCGTTTTAAAAGATTATTTGTTAGCACTTCCCCCTCAAACAATGACCTGTTTTCTATTTAAAGAGCTGTAGTCATTGTTTGAGTGGTCGATTATCTTTTAAACCTTTTTCTGATTAATGAAAACACTGATTCTTTTTAAAAGATAACACTTTTCACCTTATGAAAGAAGATTTCTCTTCTTATGAAAAATAAATGCACTCACACGTACACTTATTTTTGAGAGAGCTCGGGTTGTGTAGCAAAGTATACACAAGCCTTTGCATAAACATGAAGTAGTTCATACCTGAGAAATTTTAATTCCCGTAGAGAGGTCAAGTTATCTTTTTGACGATATAATTGCCTTTAAGATGACGACCGGGTTACAATCTAAAATAATTGTAAACCATTTGACATGTTTTGAAAACATTTGTAACTTTTGCTCGAACTTTATTTACAGTCCCGTGTCATTATTTAATAACATTTCTAAGGCCGTAAATATTATCGATTTCACAAGACATGTCATGAACCGTATTTATGTATTTTTTCTGAATTTTTTAATTTTGTGTTTGCTTTTTGTTGTTTTATATTTTTGTATTTTCTTTTTATAAAATTTTTCTAAAAAATTGAAAATCTTTTTGTGTTTTTATTTGTCTAATAATTTACATAGGATACATGAAGAGTGTCCACCATTACTCTTTGTCATATTCTGTAAGACTTTTCAATGTCTCCGGAGACATGCTCTTCATTCCAAGCCGGATAAGTAGAAATTCAAATCTTTTCCTTGCCAAGGTTTTGGTGAATATGTTTGCCAATTGATATTATGTCTTGATGAAATAGAGCTCAACAACACCATTCTCCACTTGCTCTTTGATAAAATGATATTTGACGTCGATGTGCTTGGATCTTGAGTGCTGGACATTGTTGCAGCAGAGGGCAGTAACACTTTCGATATCACAATACATAGGGATTTTATTGAATACAAACCCATAGTCTGTCAGCTGTGACCTCAACCATAGGATTTGGGTACAACATCCAGATAGGGCAATGTATTCTACCTATGTAGTTGAGATAACAATGCTTTTCTGTTTATTTAAAGAACATCTGACTAGTTTGTCACCCAAGAACTGTGCACTGCCAGAGGTACTTCTTCTAGTGTATTGACACCCGACATAATCAGCATCTGCATAAGCTGTTAGTGCAATACCGACATCCTTCTAATACCAAAGACCTATATTTATGGTTCCTTTCAGGTATCAAAAGACCTTTTTTTACCGCATGTAAGTGTTTTTCGGCAGGCTTTGCCTGATACTGTGCATACATGCATACTGCAAATACTAGATCTGGTCTACCAAATGCAAACTACATGAGGGAGCCGACCATACCACGATAATGAGTAGGGTCAACTGGTATCCTTTGTAGACCTTCATCCAGTTTGATTCTCTCCACCATTGGAATATTAACTGGGTTACTAGATTCCATACCGTATTTTTTAAGTATTTCAAGAGCATATTTTGATTGGTTAATAAAGATGCCTCTAAGACTTTGAGAAATTTATAATCCAAGAAAGAAAGACATTTTGCCCATCATTGACATATTAAATTTTGAACTCATTACATCAAAAAATATTTCACAAAGTACAGGATCAGTAGTAGCAAAAATAATATCGTCTACGTAAATTTGTTCTAATAGGATATCTTTGCCTTCTTTCCTCGTGAACAATGTAGGATCGACAACACCTTTTGATAACTTCTAGGAGAGTAGAAACTTCGACAACAGATCGTACCAAGCACGTGGAGCCTGCTTTAAGCCATAAAGAGCCTTCTTTAGTCTGTACACGTGGTTGGGATGGTCTTGATCTACAAACCCCTTAGGTTGATTGCATAGACCTCTTCTCGTAGCGTGCCATTCAAAAATGCAGTCTTGACATCCATTTGGTAGACTGTCATATTCTTGTGGGCGGTATTTGCAACGAAGATTCTAATGGCCTCTATCTGTGCAACAGGTGCAAAATATTCTTCAAAGTCGATTCCTTCTTCTTGGAAAAAACCCTTAGCTACCAACCTAGCCTTATTTTTCAATACGACCCCAAATTTATCTAACTTAACCTTGAATATCCACTTAAGGTTAATTAGCGTGATATAATCCAGATGAGGTACTAGCTCCCATACTTGCAGTTGTTCGAACTTATGAATTTCTTCTTGTATTGGTTCAATCCATCATGATTCTTTCAGTGCTTCTTTATAGTTCTTGGGTTTAACTGAAGTGAGAAAAGCATCAAAATAGCACCACATGGCATCAGTTTATGGTTGGCGTCTTGTTGAGACGAGTCGAGAAGGATTGCCAATAACATTATCCAATGGTTGATTCTTTGTCCATTGGCTGAGATGTTCAAATGGTTGGTTGGCTAAATGCAAATCAGATACAATGACATTCCTTGAAGATGATTCTTCAGAACTCGGGTCTGAATTGAAAATATTAGCAAAGGTATCATTATTAAATTTTGCATTTAGATTTTCTTATCCTTCAACATCTTGGTGTAGGACTAGAGATTGTGTATCCTCAATAGTTGGTGAAGTACTAGCAGACGGTGCATCTTGATCAATTGATGTTGATGAAGGTGTACCGGTTGTATCATTAGGAATATGAGCAACTGTGGCAGGAGCACGAGATACAACACTTGGTGGCTGAAAATATTCATCAAACATGGGTTGGAAGAGCATATCCCAATATTTCTTGGTTGGTGAAACATAAGATGTTGAGGGAGAAAGATTTTGAGCGAGTCCTAAACTGATTGTTCTAGGAGTCATAAGTTGAAGCTCGGGTCATGAACTGAATTGTTCAGAAGCCATTGCTGTCAGCTCATCAAATTCGACATGGATTGTTTCCATGATCAATCTTGTCTGTTTATTATAGATTCGGTATGCTTTCTTTGCGGGAGAATAGCCAATGAAAATTATGGAAACTAGAAGGGGGGGGTTGAATAGTTTACAAGTTCGTTTTTGTTTTTAAAAAACTTTTCTTACAAAATATGTAGATTCGAGTTGTATGTTTAACTAATTCACAATATGAACAAACAATATAACAATCTAAACTAAAGCTAAATAACAATGACAATAATATGAAGAGATAAGGAAAGGAACAATCAAAACAAGACGCCAAGATTTTATAGTGGTTCAGCTACGAAGCACCTCTTCGCCCTACTCCGCTCCCCGAGTATCCTACTCGAGATTTCACTATGTCAACAAGCTCTCTTTAGGCGGAGAAAACCGTTTACACGTCGCTTAAGTAATTTTTCAACGCTAAGCTAAATATCGAGTCCTAATCTTAGCTAGAACAATCTACCACTTCACAATCAATACACAATCACTAGATCTACACTATCGGATTTACACACAATCCGAATCACACAAATACACAAGATAATTACAATAGAGATTTGGTACTTAGAAGAAAAGAGGAGAGATCTCTAAATAATAATTTGTTTCTTGATGAATACGAACGTTCTTCTCTTGCACTTGAATGAGAGGGAAGAGATGAGAAGAAAAGATTAGAGCACTTGAAACAAGTTATAAGAATGTTAATGATCAAGAGATTTAGAAAGAGAAAGAAAATTTTTAGAGAGAGAAAGTTGTCTGAAAATTTTGTGCAAAGAGGTCTGATTTTCTGCAAGGAATGGAGCAGTATTTATAGGCAGGAAAATCCAACGGTCATTGGGGGCGGTCCCGGTAGTCCCAGATATATAAGGGGGGCGTCAGGCCTATAAGGGGACCGCCCAGTAGACTACGCTCCCTTTTTTGTCTTTTTGTGGGGAAGGTTGAATCTGGTATGAAACCTTCCATTTTGGGGGAAATTTTGAATTTTAAATTTTAAATTTTTAATAAAACTTTTCTTTTAATTAGAAAATATTTTGTATATTTATTTGTGTGAAATTCTTTTGTAAAAATATGATGGATAATAGAAAAATATTTTCTTGATCACTAATCATGCTTAATGATTTGTTTGTTCATACCTTAAATGATTACTAATCTTATAAATGGAATATTATGATTAACCATTATTTGTATTAACACGATTGTATTGGATCAAATTATAATTCAAAATTATACAGAATTTCTAGTTACATATACCGTATCTAGTCTTCCAGTTCACCATGTGCCCAAGACTAACCTAAGTTTGCTTTACCTAAGGGTAATATTTATTCCGGTTTGGAGCAGTGAATGAATAGCAGCTATTATGCTTCATATGCATCACTGTCCAGTTGGAGGACCTCATGAAAACAAAACTAATACCTGAGAATGTTGAGTCTAAGCCATATGTTACCTAAACGCGGACACTTAATTGGTACACAAGGATTGACTATATAATAATCGTTTTATCCAGTGTTATTTTAGTGACATATTCGTCTAATAGCGTCTACATTAATAAGCTTATTAAATCAGATAATGCTAAAATCCAAGCTTTAATAAGCTGACACAATACGCCACCAAAGAGGAATACAAAGAAGTAGTCTAAAAAATTTACCTTATATTATCACATTAGGAATAGCAACGCATTATTTTTTTTCAGAATAGCCACAAACAAGATTACTAAAAACGCTTCTAAAAATCAACGATAAACTAGCACCTACAATAATGTAAGTTGTGCAGACAACGTTGTTGCTTCATTCTGAAGAGTTTGAACCTTGATTTCCATTTCTGTGATATAATGCATCTTCCTTTCTTTAGAACGAGCAACTGACTGGAGACTAGCTAAAATCTTAAGAAACACAAAAATCTTTTTAACGAGCAGAATTCAGAATTTGATAACTCTTTTTATAATATGTCAAGGCTTCATATGCCTCAACTAGTGGAAGATCAGTCGCCCACCTCAACCAGTGCTAAAACCTACGACATCATCACAGTCGTTCAGATGAACAACCCAACGCCTTCATAGGTTAGTGCTACTTCTTTAAATTTTGGGAAACCGCCTCTTCTACGCACACCCACCGAATCTACCACCAACACTGATACTACAACACTGGCCATCAAGTGGATTTCACCAGAGGAACGCCAGGAACGTCTTAACAAGGGGTTGTGTTTCAATTGTGATAGCAAATGGATGCGTGGTCATAAATGTCCTAGTAAGTTTTTGTTGCATATGGCGGAAGATGACGACAACCCGAGCCGTGAGATGCCCGCAGATCCAGCTTACTACCTTGAGGACAAGGTGAATTTTGAAGGAGAGGAGAATGCTACGACTGAGGATAAGGGAGGAGGACGAACAAAGAGGGTCTCGGTTTCCCTGGCTTGGCACAAGGATTTCGTGATGCGTTAGGATAACCATCATACTATCTTTTGTTTAGGATAATTGTTAGGAATATGTTTGTGTCGTGTTAGGATAAGTATTGGTGTTTAGGATAATTGTTAGGAACATGTTTGTGTCGTAGTAGGATAAGTATTTGTGTTTGTTTAGGGTTATCTTGTTGTTAGTATTTAAAGACTTCACGTGAATGAAATCAGTTAAGCTTTTGGTCAAATAAATAAATCTGTGTTTTTTCTCTTCTCCTCTTAGGAGCTCGCATCACGGTTGAAGGGGTGCCCTATCCTGATACTATCCACAAGGGTCGTATCACGACGCAACCTATTTTTGTTCTGTATTGTTAAACTAGTTTTGATTATGAACCTGCTCAATAATTTTTCTGGCTTTGTCAATAATTTGAACCATGTTTCGTCATACGGTTTTCTCCAACCAAAAAAAAGTTATTGAACTATGGTTCATACTCTAATGAAGGCACCATACTACCAAAATGATCTAAAAGGTATTTCACTTTCATCTTTTTAGTTTTTTTGCAATCAGGGTAACTTTTACATTTTAGAGGATCACATGTTAACAGTGTGAGCACTTGTTGGATAATTCCGCAAAAGTTACCTTATTGCACAAATAATTGAAATTTAATACCTTTGCTTGATCAATTTTGAGAGCATGGTAGCTTAATTAGGAATTGACATACAGTTTGATACCTTATTTTCAGCACATTTAAGATCA
>BQNB010018202.1:31740-68675 GCA_026074375.1 Tanacetum coccineum | reverse complement strand
GTGGCGATGTCTGCCTTCATATTGGGCCACCAATATAGCTTTTTCATGTCTTGATACATCGTTTCTGAACCGGGATGGGTAGAGTATTTTGACTTGTAAGATTCGTGCATAATCACGGATCTTAAATCTCTATAGCAAGGTAACCAACTCTTGCCGTGTAAACATAGTGTTCCATCGGCACGTGGTTCCAATCTTTCCTTGGGTATATCCCTTCTGATTATACCGCCTACGTCTTCATTCACGAGATTCTCTGGTTTCTGGGCTTCGATCTGAGCTTCAATCTGATCTTCTAATATTCGTTTGGGAAGATCCAAGCTAATTGTCATAACTAAGGCTCGAACCCGCAATGGCTCAATCCGTTTCTTACGGCTCAATGCATCGGCCACTACGTTTTCTTTCCCTGGATGATAACGAATGTCACAATCGTAATCACTTAACAACTCTAGCCAACGTTGTTGTCTCATGTTAAGCTCTTTCTGGTCAAGAATGTGTTATAGGCTTTTATGGTCGGTGAACACGGTGCATCTGGTTCTGTATAGATAGTGTCTCTATATCTTTAGAGCAAATACTACCGAACCAAGTTCCAAATCATGAGTGGTGTAGTTTTTCTCCTGAACTTTTAACTGTCGGGAGGCATAGGCAATCACCTTCTCCCTCTGCATTAACACAGCTCCTAAAGCCTTGTGTGATGTATCGCAATAGACCACAAAGTCTTCGCTTCCTTCAGGTAAAGCCAGAATTGGTGCACTGCACAACTTCTGCTTTATCAACTAAAAAGCGTTCTCTTCCTTTTCACCCTAGTCGAACTTGATTCCTTTCTGAGTAAGTTTCATCATTGATTTAGCAATCTTTGAGAATCCCTCGATGAATCTTCGGTAGTATCCAGCAAGACCTAAAAATTGGCGGATTTTTTTAGGTGTCTTAGGAGATGCCCAATCCTTTATAGACTCTATCTTGGCTGGATCTACATGTATACCTCGGCTATCAATGTCATGACCGAGGAATTGTACCTTCGGAATCCAAAACTCGCATTTTGAAAACTTAGCATACAACTGCTCCTTCTTAAGCAATTCCAAAATTGCCTTAAGATGTTCTTCGTGCTCTTTCTCGTCCTTCGAATAAATCAGTATGTCATCAATGAAGACAATTACGAATTTATCCAAGTAAGGCTTGCACACTCGGTTCACGAGGTCCATGAAAACCGCTGGTGTGTTTGTCAGTCCAAATGGCATAACCTGGAACTCGTAATGGCCATACCGAGTTCGGAATGCCGTCTTTGAAATGTCTTGCTCTCGTACTCTAAGCTGGTGATATCCTGATCTCAGATCTATCTTCGAATAAATATTAGATCCTTAGAGTTGATCAAATAAATCGTCGATCCTTGGGAGTGGATAACGATTCTTCACTGTCAGTTTATTTAACTCACGGTAGTCGATGCACATCCTGAATGACCCATCCTTCTTTTTGACGAATAAGACCGGGGCTCCCCAAGGTGAGGAACTAGGCCTTATGAATCCTTTGTCGGAAAGCTCTTGTAATTGTTTCGATAATTCCTTCATTTTGGATGAAGCCAATCGATACGGCGCTCGAGCTACGGGTGCGGCTCCTGGAATTAAGTCGATTTAGAATTCCACTGGTCGAGCCGAAGGAAGACCTGGCAAGTCCTCGGGAAATACTTCAGGAAAATCTTT
This sequence comes from Tanacetum coccineum, assembly GCA_026074375.1. Lineage (NCBI taxonomy): Eukaryota > Viridiplantae > Streptophyta > Magnoliopsida > Asterales > Asteraceae > Tanacetum > Tanacetum coccineum. The sequence goes on along the minus strand of BQNB010018202.1, from coordinate 66,984 downwards.
GACGATTGGTACGTCCTTTATTTGTTTTCCTTCTGACTTGTCCTCCTCTTTCTTGGCGGATATCTGCGCCAAAAAGACCTGGCATCCTCTTGCCATGTACTCTTGAGCTTTTGAACATGAGATAACTGTCAACCGAGATTCTCTCACGTTGCTACTTTCGTTGCCACAAAAAGTCAAAGTTTCATTCCCATAGGGAACTTGAAAAAGTTTCTCATCGCACACGATCACGACGTGACATCTTCTTAACCAGTCCATACCGATAATGACATTGAAACTACCCAGTTCTACAGGAATTAGATCTGTGTTGAACGGATGGTCTAAGAAATTTAAAGTGCAACCTCGTATAATAGTGTTTATCCCGACTATTTTCCCATCAGCTAATTCGACATCATAACTATTTTCTAATAGAGTTGGAGCGATGTTAATCAAGGAACTAAATGCAGTAGATATAAAGCTTCTATCAACACCAGTGTCGAATAAGATAGATGCATAGTGGTTATTTAAGAGGAACGTACCCGTGACGACATTGGCATCAGGGTTTCCCGATGCATTTCCTCTCTTTTCTGCATTCCTAACTGCATAAACCCAGCCTTGTGCATTCCCATTCCCTCCATCTTTATTCTTCAACTTAGGACAATCTCTCTTGATATTCCTTGGTGCTCCACACTCAAAACAACCATTTCCCTTGGGAGCTGCCCCATTGCCCTTCTGAGTATTAGCAACATTTATATTACCAGCACTCCTGCAATCGCGAGCAAAATGCCCTACTTTGTTGCACTTGTGGCATTTCTGGGTGCACGGGCCATTGTGGTGAAGATGGAACTTGGTGCACTTGGGCAAAGATCCCCCATAAGGCTTCCTTTTGCCTGTCCTTATATTGTAGACCTTGGCGACATTCTGCCTCTTGAAGGGTTGTTGCTAGTGGCTATGGTTGTTTCTGGATGAATCATCAGCCTTTCTTTTGTTGTCAAATTGCCTTTCTGTGTAGGTGCGGAGTTTTTGATCCATCAAGTCGTTGGCCAACTCAATAGTCTCATCTAACGTCTTGGGTCTGGCAGATTTGACGTTCCCATAAATGTTGTCAGGAAGTCCACTGATGTACTTGTCAACCTTCTCGGTTTCGTTGGCAACAAACTTGGTACATATCAGGGTTAGCTCTTGGAAACGTTCAGTGTATGCTGGAACATCGTTCCCCTTGACCTTTAGGTTCCACAGCTCGATTTCTAATTTCTTGATTTCACCCTGCGGACAATACTTGTCCGTCATCTTTTTCTTGAGTACTTCCCAAGTCATTGCATATGCCTCAGGACCTAAGGTTCTTATCTGACCATTCCACCAAGTCAAAGCAGCACCTAACAGAGTGCAGGTGGCAAACTTCACTTGATTCTCAATAGCACAACCACTGATATTGAAAACTGACTCCATCTTCTCAATCCACCGAGTCAAACCGACCACGCCTTCAGTCCCCTTGAAGTTCAAAGGTTGACACTTCATGAAGTCAGCGTAAAAACAAGGGCGCGCAGTTTGCACGTTCCTTCGGTTATCCCCGTGCGAACTGTGGCTTCCATCTCCATTGGTGGAGTTTCGCAAAAGAGCTTGGTCAATCATTGCTTGGATGGATTCTGGAGTCATGTTGTTTGGGTTGGCGTTGTTAACAGGGGTATTTGGTCCTCTTCTGGTCGTAGGTGCCATGATTTGTCTAGATCACAAAAGACAAAACATGAGGTTATATGACAGAATATAATAATGTATAGATGAGATATCAACACAAGAGAAGTATATAGTACAACACAACACATCCATTTCATTCATAACTTTGAAAATTTTACATGAAATAGTTGTCGGATTACACAGAATACAATACAAAAGATCTAAGGCTATGCTAGCGGGGAAAACCCCTAATACTTAACATGCCTGTACAATGACCTAGCAAGATAAAATAACATAAATCACTAGATGTGACTGTCAGCATCCCCAGAAGCATCCTGGTGATCTGGAATCCTAGCCTCTGGTCCTGGCTGCCTAGCTCTCCTCTGCTGTCCTCGCAGTGCTAACAACTCGGCCTGCATGTCGCTCATCTCTCGCCTCATATCTCTAATGACTCGGAGAGTCTCTACCATCTGTGCCTGACGCCTACGGTCAGTCTCTCGAAGCGCTGCTAACTCAGCCTGCTGCATCTGAAAGCGAGTCTCATGTACCTGATGTTGTGTCTGAATGAGAGTACCCTGCAGCTGTAGCTGTGTCTGATGTGCCTGGAGATGGGTCTCGTGTGCATACACATGATCACGATGGGTCTGAAGCTCCTGATGAGTCACCTGACTCAATCCTATCGAGTGAGCCCAAGCCTCTCGGGAAGCATAGGCCTCCCACTCCCACCATGGAGCCATATTTGTCATCCTGGAGAGTATCCTATCCCCCCATAGTAGATCAGACCCGCAGGGCCGAGTCCATATCGAGCTCGCTGTGATATACGAGACCTACTATCCTGAGCATCCTCTAGTAAAGCATACAAGTCCTATGTATCATGCTCATGGAGCTCAGCAAGCTCTGTGACCCTAGTATTGACCTCTCCCACGGTCATAGGTGCTATCTCTGGAACTGCCTCTGCCGGATCTACCCAAGTATCCCTAATACCGTACCCAACATCTCTAATCCCCTGTCGCCTCTCTTCAGCATCTACCGTGCTGACAAATCCATAATCTATCCCCCGACCTCTAGTAGGTCTAGCAGTAGAACTCTCCCCGACCTCGTATCTGGAGCCTAGGGTGGACAAATATAACCTCTTGAGGGGAGGCTGCTCAGACTCGGGAATATCATCCTTACGTTCAACAGGTGGTGGTATGTATAGAGTTGGTGGTAGTGGTGGTAGTGGGGGTGATGGTAATGCGGCAGTAACTGCATAAATAAGGGCTTGAGTGGATGCTATCCTGAGTGTTTGGATTTGGGTTGGACACCCAGATGATGGTAGTAAAGGTGATGGCACAGGTGGTGGTGATGAATGTGCAGGTGGGGCCATGCTCCTAACAAGAGCGCACCCCCTGCCATAGGGTTTTGATAGTGAATAGGTTGTGAAGGGTGATTGGAGTAGTCATGGTCGGAAGTCTCTCAACCTCAGCCCGGGGAGTGATATGGAAGCCTGAGGTTGGAAAGGTAATCCTGAGCCCAATAGTACGTCAGTGGAGGGTTGTAGTATAACAGGCTCTGTACCCTCAGTGGGGAAAACAGGCTCCATCAACAGGTTACAACAAAAGCAGAGTCGACCGGAGCTAAGTGCTTCTCCTCCGTCCTCGTCCTCATATCCTCAACCTCACACATCTAAGCGACATCCCCAGATGAATTGCCGTCCATCATCATCTCCATCCATCTTCCCCGTTCCATAGGATAAGTCTATCGACTGGACACATCCTCTGTCTCATCATACCTCTTACGCCTCGGGAACCTCCCTCATGGGATCGACTCAGTAGCATATCCGGGTGACTCAGCTAGGTGAATTCAACAGGAGGTAATGGCTGCTCCCTCAGCTGGAAACTCATCTCATCCTCCAAGGAATATACTCAGGGTAAATCGTCCTCTGGCACGTAGTCAGGATCATGTGCCATGTACGAACATAAGCGAACGCTCATGCCTCGTCCTGAGGAAACTGGGCGATGTAATGTGGATCCTCAGGGCTGGTAATGTAATCCGGTGATGTTGGGGCTACTGGCTGCATCGGGAGTCCGTCGTATCCTAATACGATGACCCGTGGGATGCCTCCCTTAGATATCTCCTCATCATCGGCTCCCAAAAGGCTCTGCCGGGCTCAGAGTTTATGTGTAAAACGGAAGATGTAGGTAAACCGCAGATGTTTATAGAAAGACATGATACTGCAAAAATGCAAAAATAACCTACTATAAGTATTAACTATAGGAAAAATCGGTATGATAGGTCATAAGCCTTTAATTATAAAGAGAGGGTCTCTATGTTATACTCTATAATATTCTATTTATAAGAGTCTTAAATGTAATATTACTTATATAATTGTTAATATACGCATTATCCCCCCCCCAAACATGTAAGCACTTAGTACCCTACTAATGTTAATATAGTATGTATCATGTAAGCATATATGTGCTAGATGTAAACAAGTAATGCATGTATGTCCCTCACAAATCCCATTTGTGAAAACAATGTTTGAAAATGGTTATAGTCCAAACAAAACTTTTGACCTGGTTCTCTATAACCTTGGCTCTGATACCAATCTGTAACACCCCTAAATCTAGGTAGCAGCGGAATGTTGAATATCCGAGGGCGTTACTTTATATATCAATAGCACAAGATATGAGAACGACCACTAACGTGTCATTTTAAAAAGATGCATTGGATTAACAAAATACTTGTTCATTACATAAGCTCATGGATTCAAATTGTTCGACAATATAAGTAAAGATTTCGGTTTATAACAAATGTTCCCGAAATGTAATACGCGCAAATCTTTAGTACTGACTCTTTCCAAAGACTGACCCCCAATGTATCTGAGCACTCCATGCCTTATTGACCTGAGAAAACATGCTTAAAAATCAACATAAAGTTGGTGAATTCATAGGTTTATGTAAATCATTAATAGGACCGCAAGATTTCCAAGTGTATGATTAAGCAACAAATACAAACATCATAAAAAGTAATTACGTTTTCCTAAGCTCATGACACTGAAGCTCGACATGTATGAATGCAATATAATGCCAATGAATGCCCATGAATGATGTTCTAACCCGCAACATCCCAAATCCGACATGGTATACGTTCGTTCCTGGTGATAGCTAATCACCCGAAAGGGGATTGTCAATCCCAAATAGATCTATTTATAACATTCGCGCTCACAATCCAGTAATTGACAGTTCATGATAAAGGGCTTGATAAGTGTAGAATACACATATCTATTTATGCTTAAAATAACCCAAATAAACCCAAAACGGATCAAAAATGGCAAAAATGTGCTTGTACTGGTTTATTATGTGTGCCAGGTATGGATAATGTCAAATATTGCAAGAAAAACAGTCAAAAAGCGACACGAGAACGGATGAGTGATCAAGAAGCTAAAGAAATCAAAGCCGAAGCCAGAGAGATCATGCCTCAGTCTACTGCAGCTAAACCACAGTCAACCAAAAAGCCACAATTCCAATGCTTATAAATTCAAGGGCTGATTTTGCAATTTATGAAAGTTTGTTTACAACTTGAAATTGGTCTTGCCAAACACAAGGACCGAAGTTGTAATTTCCCTAAAGTTACAAAAGGGCGCGGGTCATGACCGGGTCAAATAAACCCGTGACCCACCTTTCAGCCAATAAGAAGCAAAGCCCCAACCCGACCTAACCCGACCCTAACCCTACCCAACCCGGTTTAACTTATAACACATTTACATTTACTATTCACTCATTTACCCCCAAATGAGATTAAACACTCACACACACACGAACACTCACTCAAGAACACCATAAACCCTAGTTTATAATCACTCACCCCCATCTAAATTAACCATGGGGTAAACACTCCTCTCACAACCCTTAACCCATCTGTCACTATCAATTAATCCCCCAACCCAATCCACCCTGGCAGAATCTAAGGAAATGATTGGGTGATGTGACGTGTGTGAGTGTTTACACTCACATAACTAACACACTCTATGTCCCACTAGTCAATGATCCGTGTGCACACATCTTTGATCTAACAGATAGAGATAATAAAATCAAGAAAGAGAAATGATATGAAGGTTAAATCAAAGATGAAGAGGATAGAAGGATCTAGAGAGGAGGATGAGCTCAAGCTTCGGGTATAAATACCCCTCAGTCCAACAGTTAAGAGATAGAATTTTTAGGGGTTAATTTTTCATGTTAATTTTCATAGTTTTTTCAAATGTAATTTTTATTTTAATGTCATGTAATTTTGTTTCACGATTGTAAGAACTTAATTTCAGTTTTAATAAAAATATTATTTCATATAAATTTGTGTCTCAATTTACATTTTGTCGAAATATTTGTGTTTGTGTTTGTTATGATGAAGGCTTGGAGTCTCTTGGAATTGGATGGCTGCTGAGACTCCAAGGGTTTTAGAGCTAAGGGTTAGCATATAGGTTAGATTAGGTTGTTGTTGGTTCGATATGAGCTTATGTGAATAAGCCATAAGCTCCCATTCAGCTTATTTTTCTCTAAACTGCCTGTTTAAATGAAGTTCCATAATGTGTACTGTTCCTTGCTGTGTAGGAACAAAGGGTACACACTAGTTAATCGTTAATGAGTTTTACATTTAACTTTATAATTTAGTAGTCTTTATAAAGCTGTTTTCTTAATTATGGTTTTGAAATCTGTTAAATGATAGTTTAATAAGCAGTTGGGATTTGTTGATTTGAAATAAGCAGTTTCAATTAAGCAAGAAATAATCTGTCATACGGTTTTGAGGGTACTTGATTAAATTAGCTTTAGGTAAAATTTTGTAAGCTGATAAGCTTAGTAGAAGCTTATCAGCCTTCATAAGCCCATACAGCTTATTTTAAATAAGTATAAGTTGAGTTTCCAATAAGTTTTAGCTTCTTAAAAAGTTAGTAAAATAAGCTGTTTTTTTTATATAATAAGGATGCTGAGTGTTAGTAGTTAGGGAGTTCAAGGGTCATTTCTGTCCATCTTTAAAGTTTCTGTTAGTTAAAAAATTTGCATAGTTAGTCCTTGTTAAATGCGCAGTTAGTCCTTAGTTAATTACATAGTTAGTCCTTCGTTAGTTTAATTAGATTGTTGCAATTTAGTCCCAATCGCAGGGTACTATTTCTGCAATAGATAAACTTTTGTGTTTTTTATAAACTATTAAATTTTTGGCCGCCTACCCTCAACTTTACTTCGTGTCACTTTTAACCCATGTGTTTTGGAAAGATTTCATTAAGCTTAATAAAAATAGTTTTTTATAAATAATATGTTAGGTTTTTTAATTACTTAAATTAGTTTATTATTATTACACCAATAAAAATTTGGATCTTTTAATAAAATTAATTTTCTGCATTATTTCTTTTTATAAAAAATATTTTTATATAATTTTTAGTTTAAGTTTTATATTTTTTAAAAATTAATTTTCGAATTTATTTTTAAACATTTAATTTCCAAACCTTTAGTTTCTAATTTTCAACTTTAAATTTTAATCTTTTAAATAGAAAAATTAGCAATAAAAAATGTTTTTCTCATCTTTTTAAGTAATTTAGAATTAATTTAGTTTAAAAAGTATTTTTCTTTTTCCTTAAATTCTCTTTAGCATTAATTTAGGTTTAGGAATCTAGTTTATAATTTTAAGATTTAAATTGCATTTGTTTTCTTAAATGTCGCATTTTATTTACTTTCGTAATTAGTTTAATTTGTTAATTAGTTGTTTAATTGTGCCTTTAATTTTAGTAGTATAAATAAATCAAAAATATCTCTTTTCTTATTCAAATCAATCATTCCGAACGAGATCGAGGTTTCCATTGCATGAGTCGTTGGGGAAAACGACCCGGGTGATCATACTTACCCGGTCAAACATACGTATTATATATTATATTATAATAGTTTTTTGAAGATGAATTTTATCAAGGTAACTTGGTAACTTTCTTAATTACTCTCGGGATTATATTTTTATGATATATTCTATAGTATAATAAACTGCAATCAGTTTTTTTGGCGACCGTTTGCTCGGTGACTTGTGTAAGCGATTTCCTCTTGTTCGAGTTTGTGATTTGGTTTGAAGATCCTTTCGTCCTCGAAAGTTAAATTTTTGTCATAAATCCAAAAATCCAAAAAAATTAAAAAATATAAAAAGTAAAAAATATTTTCTTTTTCTTTTTAGTATAATTATCATATAAAAAAAATAAAAAAAATAGAAAAATCAAAAATATAAAAAAATTGTCTTAATTCAGAAAATAAAATTCACAAAGTTGGTAAAAGAACACCAACAAATAATATCTTCTATTGAGATATTATCATTTCAATTTCCGGTGAACTTTGCAATATGTTCCAATTCTAATCAAAGATTAAACACTTGCCTTTTGATGATCTCTACGACGTACGGTCTCACCTTGAAAAGCAATTTTCAAGAGCTACCGAGCAATTTTCAAGAGCTACCGTGAAGTAGTTGATTATTTGGTTTAAGTCTCTTCCGTGTAACCGTTAAAATTCATTATAAAAAAAAAATTAAAATTTAAAAAAAATTAGTGTAAAGTTTTGCTTTTTAATTGTTAGTTTTTTCTTTTTATGCGCACTCGTTCGCAATCTCGAAGACGTCGTCAACAACAAACTCTTCCGGTTGTTGAAAATTTTGATTTAGAAGAACCAATTGTTGAACAAAACGTTGTTCCAATGGCCGACAATCGAACGATGGCCCAAATGTTACAAGCACCCATCGAGGGTTATGAAGATGCTATAGTTGTTCCACCGATCAATGCTAACAATTTCGAGCTTAAGCAACCTTTAATCAATCTTGTGCAAAGCAATAAGTTTACGGGTAGACAAGATCCCCACAATCACCTTCGATTTTTTAACAAAGTCACTTCAACGTTTAGACATCCAGAAGTTCCGAACACTTCGATAAAGCTTTTGCTTTTTCCTTTTTCTCTAGACGGTGAAGCCCGAGATTGGTTAGACAAGGAACCACCAAGATCAATTCTCACATGGGACGACCTTGTTTCAAAATTCATAAACCAATACTTCCCACCTTCAAAAACCACTTACTATCGGAATGAGATCATTACTTTTTACCAAAAACCCAATGAAACCTTCAACGAAGCATGGGAACGTTTTAAAGGACTCCTTCGTCAATGTCCTCACCATGGCTTCTCGGAACTCCACCAACTCGATACTTTTTATAATTCTTTGAATTCAAACGATCAAGATGCCTTAGATTCTGCAGCAGGTGGCAATTTCTTAGACAAGATGCCTCAAGAAGGTTTAGCGATTATTGAAAGCAAGTCAAAAGTTCGTTACTCCAGAAGTCGTGCTAATGATTCAAGAGTGAGTACGGATGCTCCTCTTTCTAATTCTTCACCTTCTAATAATTCTTTCGATATGCAACAAATAGCCGCTTCTCTTGAGGATAAGATGACTATTAAGATGAAACAAATGATGAATGAAATGAAAGCTTTAGTTGTTACTACTCCTGCACCCGTCAAAGCAGTTGAGGAAGTATGTGTCACTTGTGGATCAAATCACCATTTTAACCTTTGTCCGTTAACTCGAGGTGGAAACGATTTTCCCGTTTTTCATGACAACATCCAACAATTTCAACAAACCGCAGCCGTTGGAAATTTTCTCCAAAGAAACCAACCTTCCAATTTGGCAAGTCAAATGAGACCACCGGGTTTCAATCAACCAAATGTTCAAAACAACCAAAACCGATACCAAGGAACCAATTCTAATTTCAACCAAAACCGTGGAGGTAATTTTAATCAAAACCGGTCTAAAATCAAGGAGCCGTTCTACCAAGCCCACCATACCAACTCAACAAATCATACATTTGGTTATTCAAGCTTTTACCCCCCGTTTCACAAACTCAAGGTGTGTCTAAAACAGATTTTGAAAGTTATTCTAAGGCTAATGATGCGAACATGAATAACTTACAAATGAAGTTGGATAATTTTCAAAGAAACCAAAATGATTTTCAAAGAGTTTACAATGACTCTCAAAAGAAGCAAGATGATTTTCAGAAGATGATGCTTAGTTTCATGCAAAGCTATCATAGCAACCAAGCTTCAAGTTCAAGTACTTTACCAAGCAATACCGTACCAAATCCAAGGAACGAAGCCAAGGCAATAACAACTTGAAGCAGAATTTCTTACGAAGGACCGTCCATTCCTATGCCTCCTCCATTTGTTAATCCGGATGTGGTAGAGGAGACGTCAACGGATTATGTCCCATCTCCTCTAACCCAAAAAGTTCAAGAGACAAATTCTCAAACAACAACAAAAGTGAATCAAGAGGGATATGTCAATTGTCCTAAAACATATGAACTTAAGCTTCCTTACCCGGAAAGAAGAAATGTAGAAAAAAGGCAAGATAAAGACAAGGTTCAACTTCAAAAGTTTTGGAAAATGTTTAAACAACTTCATTTCAATATTTCTCTTGCGGATGCATTGATTCTAATGCCGAAATACACAAAAATGCTTAAAGATCTTTGCGCTAATAAGGAAAAACTTGAAGAACTTGCTAATACTCCGTTGAGTGAAAATTGTAGTGCCGTAATTCTTAAGAAATTGCCCGAGAAATTGGGAGATTCTTGTCGATTTACCATACCATGTGATTTTTCAAAGCTTAAATGTCAAGGTTTAGCCGATTTAGGAGCTAGTATCAACTTAATGCCTCTCTCGGTCTTTCATAGGTTAGGTTTTACCAACCTCGAATCAACCCAAATGACTCTCGAGTTAGCTAACCGTCAACTTTGTCGACCGGATGGGATTTGTAAGGATGTGCTTGTTCCCGTAGGAAAGTTTACATACCCAGCCGATTTCGTAGTTGTTGATTATGTTCCCGACGAACAAATTCCTTTGATTCTCGGAAGACCATTTTTACGAACCGCTCGAGCTTTAATTGATGTTTACGATGAAAAGTTGATCCTTCGTGATGGAAATGAAAGTTTAACGTTGAACATGCAAAGTGAGAAATCGAAACTTAATGGTATTCAAAAAGTTGAATCAATCAACATGATTGATATTTTTTATAGTTCTAATTACTATTGGTTTTAAGGCTTTTTTGTCAGAATATATGTGGCACCGTCCACTATTCCATCGATGAGTCTTTCCTCGTTCTTTCTCCGATAAAGGACTAGTGATACTTTTGAGAAGTTCACGAAATGAACTGCTCTTCTAACTCATTACATGGGTAATGATGACTCAACTCTTAAGAAGGAATTTCATGAAGAAAATTTTCAAGTTTACTCACATCCTCTTTTCGAATTCGATGAAAGTTTCAAATCTAGCAACGTGAATCCTCTCTTTGAAGAGAAGGATAAGGATGTCGAGATTAAGTCTTCTTCTTCCTCCACACTTACTTCACCGGAAGCAAGTGAATTAGAAGATTATCTTGAAAAAGATTCGATTCCACCGGGAAATTGATCTACCCTCCCTACCAACCTTGAAGTTGTAAGTAGCAATCCTACTTTTCCCTACTCTCATCTGGCGAGAAGGGAGAAGGTTTGTTTAGGAAAACGCGGATGTTTTTCTAGTTGCGTCGATTTGTGTGGATATAATGATGAATCGAATTGCGATAAGGAAAAGATAATTTGATCTCATTTGACAGGCTTCTTCATAAGAATACAAAGACTGACTTTTTGCTCGTCCTCAAGAAAATTGATGATATCAAGGAAAACAAGAAAGGGAAGTTTCACGTGATGTTCAAATCAATACCATTTTCATGCCCAATTGAATCATTTTGTTAATCCTATTGATTTTATGATCTTTTCTCCAAACCAAGGACTTGGAAAAAAGGGACTCTACCATTTTTTGACTTCTACCACCACAAGTACGTTTACCCATCCTTTGTTAGATTTCCGACTCGCCTTTCACTGCGGAGTTGTCGGTTGTGTTACCTTGTATTCTCTCGGAAACGTGGACAAAGTATTTAACCAGTATACTAGTTTATCATGCAATTCGATGATTTAAATATCTTTTTGTAACATTGGAGGAGAATTTAAAAGAATGAACATATCTCCGGGACTTTTTAGTTTTCAAAGAACCGCAATTTTTCTAACTCCGCCAGAACCTCCAGAAGGGATGTTTGAAGAATGTATTTGTGCTTAATTTCTACCAAAGTAAATACAAGTCGATTTCCTCTAATGTTGAAGATGTCAATTTCCTTTGCATTTTATCATTTGGACTTTTCTTCCATTCTTCATTACACCAAGGCGTATACCTTGTGATTTTCTCCGTTAGAAGTGCCGAGGAATTTTATTTTTGATCTGGAATCATCACGTTTCCATCAAGTGGGCAGGTTTCATATGAAGTTTTCTATGTGTCTCCTAAGGACACCTAAATTCAGGATCGAGTCGAGTTGCGACTCGGTAATCAAAAACAATTGCCGCTGCGTGGGAGTTCACCCCCCGGCTATCTCTTTTTTTTCTATTTTATTTTCTTTCTATTTATTTTTCAACCTCTAATGTGTTCTGTGATTGAGGGGCCCACGTACTCTCCACGGTTTCTCGTTGTTTGTTGTCTGTGTTTGATTTGGCAGGATTAACCGAAACATTACAAGAATCCTCTCGTGTGATGGCTATTCCGAAAGCACTCGAGCTTTTCATCCTGTGTGGTGAAATTAGTTTGGGGGAGTCAATATCCTTTCATTTATTATCGATTAACGAATTATCTTTGTTACTTCATAAACGGGCTTTAGATTTTTCGTTTGGACCCCGACTTAAACATTGAGGACAATGCTTTTTTTTCATTTTTTGTTTGGGGAGGGAATCTATCGATTTAATGTGCTTGCTTATTGTTTTGTTCTCACGTACCCGTTTTCCCACAAAAATAGAAAAATTTTTAATAAAAAAAAATTTTTTTTTTAGGTCATATTTCAAGTTAATAAAAAAAATAAAAAAAAAAAAATAAAAAAAAAAATAAATATAAATAAATGTGTTAAAGACAATAATGTATGTTTTCCGCTGGTAAGAATAAGAAGTAATTTTGACCTCGATTGAACGGTGGTGTGTTCTAGCTTTTCCATTAACAATTAATGCAAGATAGTTTATGCTCGTCTCATGACTTGCTAGGACTTGAATCATTAGTAAATGAAAGCTTGTGCTAATCTCAAGTAGATTTTAAAATATGCAAAGTTGGTTTTATATAGGCTAAGCATTTTTGTAAATTTTTATGTGAAGAACCAGCTAATAAATTTAAAAGAATACAATAAAGATAAAACAAGTAAAAAAAGAATACCAAGAAGCATAATAATGATGGTGTTTTTTATAAGTCATGATATTTTAAGTAGAATAGTTGGATTTCTTTCAAAGCTCATAATGTATTAACTTGTGGCTTTTTCTTCCCATTAGCTTTGTTTCACTTTTATAATGAATGTTTAATAAATAGAAGTCTGTATGTTTTTTTGGTTAAATAATTAGTTAATAGAGTTTTCTTTGGTTCTTTTGTGATTCGATGAAGTAACATCAGGAATATTAATTTGGGCTAATAATACAAAAATATAATAATTAAGTCTCTCTGCCAGATTACATCATGTGTCGGAGCTGTGGCCGATTGTTGGCGTTTTCATATAAGTCGAGGTCCGGTGTCAGAATAAGGTAGAATAACCTCTTGTGGACTCAGCTATCGATGGGCTTCGAGATAAAGGCACGGTGTTTACTTATATATTCCGAAGTCCGAAATATGTTTGCTGCATTCGTGTCGGAGGCGTGGGCCGAATGTTGTTGCTTACTAAAGGGACTGAGGAATATTAAAAGTTGCTTAATTTTTGTTTATTTTTGTGCCTTAAAGAGCTATAAGGGTTATGGTGCAGGAAATGAGAGTGGTCCATATCTTGTCTTAATGAGCTTAGGTATTTTATATGACATGAATGGTGCCTTGTTTAAGTAGCCTAATAAAAGCCAAATTTTGGTCGCCTCGATGTGGACTTTATTCTTAATTGCCATTTGATCTTTTGAGAAGGGCTAGGAGCTAATTATTGCGTTCTAACCATACACTGTATTTTATTGAGTCTAATAAGTATCGAAAACAAAAGATCTAAAGAGCCTCGGGTTATGCTTAAGTAAAATCCTGAGATACAAAAGTAGGATTTGTGGGGGAAGTAAAGTACACAATTAATATTTATGAGTAGTGTTAGTGTCATGACTTGTAATTAACGGTGATCTTGTTTTTAAGCTTAGCATGGGAAAAGTGAAAAATCGGGGATGATGAAGTTATCTTTTAGACACTTAATTGTGCTTTTTGTTCTATGATCCTAAAAGTTACCAATGTGGTAATGAAAACATTGCATTTTGTCAACACAAATAAATTGTAGTTAGGTAATTAATAATCAAGAAAATCCATAAAAAGAGAAAAATCTTAGAAAATGGGAAGTCGGGTGTTTTATAACTTGTGATCTCTTATCTCTCTCAATCAAAACTCTTTGCTACTTTTCAAAGGTTTAGTTTGGGGAATTTTCGAGGTATTTGGTTATAAGGCATGTGATATTGCGTGAGGACACACAATCGTTTAGTTTGGGGAATTTTGATAAGTGTAGATTACACATATCTATTTATGCTTAAAAAGGCCCAAATAAACCCAAAACGGATCAAAAATGACAAAAATGTGCTTGTATCTTAGTTTTATGTGTGCAGGTTTGGATATGTCAAATATCACAAGAAATCAGTTAAAAACGGACACGAGAACGGATGAGTGATCAAGAAGCTAAAGATCTCAAAGCCGAAGCCAGAGAAATCATGCCTCAGCCTTCTACAGTCAATTGCAAGAAACCACAGTCAACTATCAAAGCCAGCACCACTCTTTGTAAACTCAAGGGCTACTTTTGCTATTAGTGAAAGTTGAAATAAGCCTTGATATATTAACTCCAAGGGCTGAATATGCAAATTTCCAAAGTTGTTTACAACAGAAAATGTGCTTCCCAAACACAAGGGCCAAAGATGCAATTATCCTATAGATAACAAAAGGGCGCGGGTCAACGAACCGGGTCAAACTACCCATTATCTCACTTTCAACCAATCACAATGCAACCCCCAACCCAATTACCCGCTCCTAACCCGACCTAACCCGAACCCCCAACCCGGTAATACTTATAACGTTTTAACAGTTACTGTTTACCCATTTCCCCCAAATGAGATTAACTCACACTCACACACACAAGAACACCACACGAACACCTAAACCCTAGTTCTATAACCCATCACCCTAACCCTAATTAACCTTAGGGTTAATGTCACTATCACCACCCTAACCAACCTGTCACTATCAATATTACCTCAACCCCAATCCAGGTGGCATTTTGAGAGGATTTGATTGGGTGATGTGACGCGATTAGTCACACGCCCAATCCATAATCTAATCGTACGGTTTATATTACAAGATCAAAGAGAGAAGAGGATTAAAGGGCCGAGATCAAGGTGAGAAGAAGGACCTAGAAGCTCATGGCTCGGGTATATATACCCGGCTCATTCCAACCTAGGGGGTGTTAGCTTTTGAGTTTTTTTTAGTTAAATTTTCACGTTAGTTAATTTTTAGGTCAAATTTTCTTATTGTATTTTTTTTATTATCTCTCTTTGAATGTATTGATGTTATTCAGAGTTGTAATAGCAAGTTTTTATAATTAATAAAATTCTATTTCATTTAAAAATCCAAGGTCATCTGTCTTTATTTCTGCCAATTACATATTTGTATTTTGCTTGTGTCTGATAACGTTGAAACAAGATGGAAAAAACACATGGGAATGGATGGTGGTGTTTTTCGAGAGGGGTTATGTGGATTGCAAGGTCAGCAGTAGGCTTAGATTAGGGTTGTGTTCATTGTGATTTGGCTTATGTGGATTAAGCCATAAGCCAATAATAAGCTGTTACACTTCCCTGTTCTGCTGGGAAGAATAAGGTACTACTTTTCTCTTACTTTTTCTTAATACTTGTTTAGTAGGTTAATTTCAAACATATTAAGCTGTTGGTAATCTGTCTAGTTGTAGCTAAGATAAGTGTTTGGATTTGCTTAATTGTATAAGCTTATTTAGTTAAGTAAATTGAAATTTGTTAAGAGGTTATGAGATGTTTGGTGTTAATTTGTTTAAGGTAGAATTATAAGCTTATAAGCTTGAAAAAAGGTTTATCAGCCCTATAAGTTTACTCAGCTTATTCAATATAAGCTGAGAGTGGAGTTTGTTGAAAGTTTTCTAAAAAAAATAAGTTAATAAGCTGATAAGGATGCTGGTTGATAGATTTTGATTAATGCAAGGACCTGTTCTGCCAATTTCTATGGTTTTCATTAGTAATAAATTTACTCGGTTGATCCCTGTTAGTTACTCCGTTGGTCCTTAGTTATTTCATAGTTAGTCCTTTCGTTAGTATTAGTTTTAGCTCAGTTAGTCCCCAAGTCCAGGGACTCTATCTGTCATTAGCTCAAACTTCGTGTTTTTATTGAAAAAACAATACTTTGCCCGCCTACCCTTGTCTTTCGGGTTTGGCACTTTCGGCCCATGTGTTTGGGGTGTTTTTAGTTTGAGTTTTATAAAAGAGTTTTTATTAATTAAATAATTAGGTTTTCAAATTTAATTAGTTAAATTAGTTTTTATTTAATTGTTTAAATTTGGGGCTTTTTATAAAAACGAGTTTCTGCACTTTTTCTGCTTATAAAAAGTATTTTTACATAATTTTTAGCTTAAGTTTAATATTTTTAAAAAATCATTTTCGAATTTAGTCTTTATTAATTTCGAAAATCAAAAAAATCATAAAAAAATTAGAAAAAGTTTGATAAAAAACACAAAAATATTAGTTTAGTTTTAAAACTTCTTAGGTATTTTTATTGAGAAGTAATTTTTATCTTTTTAAATATTTTAGTCTTAATTTTTTCAATTTTAATCTTATTTCTAGTTTTAAATCTTTTAAATAGAAAAAAGTAATAAAAAAATGTTTTTCTCTTATTTTTAAGTAATTTAGAATTAAACTAGATTAAAAAGTATTTTTCTTAATTTTCATCAATTTAATTTCTATTTTTAGAATTTAATTTAGATTAAATAGTTTTAAATTCATAAAAAATCCAAAAAGCTTTTAAAAAAAATATTTTTCTTTTTCCTAAAATTTTCTTTAGCATTAATTTAAGTTTAGGAATTTAGTTTATATTTTTAGGATTTAAAATGGATTTGTTTTATTTAATGTCGCGTTTAATTTGTTTCCGTATTTAGTTTAATCATCTTAATTGTTTGTGTTTTTAATCTTAGTAGTGTAATAAACCAAATCTATCTCTTTTATTATTCAAATCATGAATCCGAACGAGAACGAGGTTTCCATTGCATGAGTCGTTGGGGATAACGACCCGGGTGAACATACTTGCCCGGTTTATTATACGTATTCTATATTATATTATATATATTTTTGAGAGTGAATTTTATCAAGGGTAACTTGGTAACTTTCTTAATTACTCTCGGGATTATATTATTTTATATTATATTTTACGTGTATAAAACTTACAATCACTCTACCCTGTGCTCGATTCCGATTGTTCCCCGGGTTAAGGTTTCCTTCGATTGCTAGCACGAGATTTGGGCGATTTCCTCATGCGGTAGTAGTTTGGTTGAGGCTTGATCTCGGGAGCTAGACCCCGAATGTAGCGATTGACACGCTGGTTCTCTAGAGTAACCATGTGTGGCACCAGCCTTGCCAAATCATGAAATCTAGCTATATACCCATCAATATCTAACCCAACCATCTTATGATTCCAGAATTTTGTTTCAAGCTTTTGAATTTCGTCATATGACAATAGTCCCCATCAGCAGTTTCTTAAAAGTCTTCCCAAAGGTTGGGCTATTGCAACCTGCTATTCCTTTGAGTTTGAACAAGGGTATTCCACCATGTTAAGGCGCGGCCTTGCAACATACTAGACGCGAATTCGACTTGGCTCTCTGCGGGGCACTTAGTGATATGAAGCACAAGCTCAGTGCTTTCAAACCAGGTTAGTAAACCAACTGCACCTTCTATGCCGAAGAATTCCTTGGCACCATATGCCATAAATGTTTTGATACAACAGCTTTGTGTGACCTCTCTTTGATTTGTTCGGTTTCCTTAGAGGGCTTGAACAAGTTGAGTTAGCAGATTTGGCAATGCGCGGGCTAATGTTGTGAGTCCACTTATCTGCTGTTTCGTTGGGGGGGGTTGGTGTGTTGTTGGCGTCTAGTGTTGCTACGTGTGCTTCTTCCCGCCATAATTCTACATAACATAAAAATTCACTTTATTAGAATCTTGACAAACCGTACCTTCAAATAGTTTTATACATATTTACTGAAATATAGTTAAGGAGTAAACATGTTTAGAAATTTTCAACTGGAATAATAGGTATGTTTAACCAAAGTTTTGTGGTATATACATTTAGGTGACCAGCAAGTTTTACATAAAACACACACCACAACACACCACACACACCACACACACACACAACACCATATATTATTTCTATTTATATATCTATATCTATATATATATATATAATATATTTATATCGTAATATATATATAACTGGGGGTTCGATATTCCTTCAATATATTGATTTGATGGTTGTTATATTGAAAGATAATTATAAAAATGTAAGTTTAGTTGAGCTATCAAAAGTTTATCGTTTTATTCATTACGTATATAAGTAATAAATAACCGGATAAAATTTTACAAGATAATTGTGTCATAATTTTTAACTCGTACAACAATGTTATCAATAATTTATCAAGTCAACGTATATGAAATCAAACAAATGAATAAACAGAGACAACACAACACAAAGTCTTCCCAAAAGATAATGATATCAATATCAGTCAAAATTTGACACTTATACAATCGATTCAAATAGTTCATTATATCATAATAAAAAAGAACTACACAGCCAGTAATCCGAAAAGAATGAGATTAGCCGTGCGGGTAAGCTACACTAGTACACCCTCATTGGTGCCTCTGCCAACAACTAAACCCGAAAAGGATTGGTAGAGTAGGGACAAAACACCGTGCATTTCTGCTTTCAGCCCTAGGCTCTCTATAGCCGCGTTGCATCCACGTCGTTTGAGTATCCTCATCCAAACATCCAAGCCTCGCCCATCCTCGAGCAAATTCTTTAAAAGTCTTAAGCCAAGTAGCAACTTGAATCTTAATTTCACAACTCATCATACAAGAACTGTCATGAATTTAAGTTAGAAGTCGGTAAAAGGCTCAATGTTCTTGAAAAATTGACTCAACTCCGGGGTCGCTTAGAAACAATCTTGAATCACTGAACACAGTGCTTGCGAACAAGTAAATAACGCTTACTTTCGCAGCCAAAACGGTTGGCTTAATAGTATGACGAAATAAGACAGAGACATGATCGGAATATAGGTCGACGTAATTTCTAATAGCGATAATAACAAAGTCTCTACATGTTCGTGCGATACGTAGTTCGCACCGCCGTCACTCGAGCTGTGACTCGGAATCTATCGACGAGTCCACATCAAGGTGTTATGCAGGTTAAGGGTACGAAGAGTAGTTGAGTGTACGTCACAACTTATTCGCGGAAACATCAGCATGCGAAGACGATCTATGGGATATACTGTGACTATAACGGTGTCCGTAATAACAATGTGCTTAGGGACAGTGTGACAACAGTAACCGACGTAAAAGCAAACTCAGAATATAAATTATCAATCAGAATAAAGCATGATGTATTTAAGCGCATATAATGGACATCTAAAAGTATGCAGTGCACATAATCCCTAGTATGCTTTTCAGTGACCAAAGTGGAAAGTCGGCTTTTTAACTCGTTTAAAATAATGACTATACCCAGTGTTGCATGATACTCCCTAAATTAGACATAGTTGATCAAGTTATGTCTAATTGAGGTCTAATGATGCAACCACTCAGAGTAGTCGACTCGTTTCATGTTTGGTGTTTTTTTTAGAAAAGAAAATCGTTTTGGTTATAGTTTGGATTTTTATTTTTGAAAAACCGGCGTTCTCTATAACCTTAGGCTCTGATTACCAATCTGTCACACCCCTCCAAGGCGGAAACGCGAGGTGTAACATATTAATAAACATCACATAAGATGATAGACAAAACACCATACATGAATTAAGGTAAAAGAAAGATATCCGAATTACAACACTTCAAAGTACAAGTTTAAAAGTACAAAAGTCAACATAGTTGTTTTTCTTCCGAACATGGATCACCCCAAAAGACAATAACTTCGAAGAAAGTAGACATCTTGAACAGGTACAAATGCAAACACACTAATTTTCCACTTTAGGAACGTCACCTGAAAAGCATGATAAAAAGGGTAAACTATTGAAAATAGTTGGTAAGCTCACAGGATTATGTACACAAAATATTTTATAAAGAGTAGATGCGCAAATTCCATTTTCTCCAAATCAACAACAAGTTTCCCAAGAAAGTTATGAATCCAAAATGATTCAAGTTTTCAAGACAGTCCTCGTTATCGAAGTAACGTAACGCAAATCAATATATGTATGCTATAGTGTTTATGCGAGGCACTACTTAAACGCATTCAGCCTTCCATAGTTAAAATCACAACACATATGGGTAGGCAGTTACCCCGATCCAAATCACAAATCCAATATGTCCTAGTACTATGTACCCCATTTATGGTGGGAGTGAGGAAGGGCTAATCTCCTAATAGCGCTATCCATAAGTACTAACGTCTCATTCCCGTTGAGGGGGATATAGTGAGCTAAAAGTAGTGGCGGGTTCCAAGCATACAACAACATACATATCAAGTTCAAGTTCAACACGTTTTCAAAGTTCAACAGGTTCAAATCAAGTTCAATAAGTTCAAGTATGCTCGAAAGTTTAAAAACAAAGAAGTAGGAGCATTGTAATTTAATAGACACATCATGCTTTCCATCCCAAAGTTGTAAAAACGGTAAAAGAGGGGATGTGAGAAACTCACCTTAGAAGTTAGAATGATAATAGGACTTCTCGACAAACCACACTAAGTAGGCAACCCAAACGAATACGCAACCTTCTACTCGCAACCTAAGGCAAGTAAATATACCTAATTAGATTTATCACGATTGCTAGAAAATATTAAGGTTCATTTGTTAAGTTTTGTGTTCACATTTGTTTCAAAAGACACATTTATACAAAGGAAGTTACTAATGTACCTGAAGTTCCGTCCGTCACTTTAAGTATTTATTTGACCAAGTTAACCAAATTTTGGTCAAGCTACTGCTCCAGGTCAAAATTCCATGTTTTATATGTGTCCATGAATTTTCCCAAAATTTATTAAGGACCTATACTCAACCATTTATACCCGACTCTAAAAACGGCCAAATCTGGACATACCAAAGTATTTTAAATAATCAGAAGGTCTAAATCAAGGTTATATGAGTTAGGCCAATGGGAGACTCTAAATAACCCATAAAAGTGTCTCCCATATCAGTTTCAATGATAGATTCATCGTGGTTTATGATTTATGATCAATTTTTGTAAAGGGTTTTAAAAAATGATATTTTTGGGCAGTTTTTGAACTTCACCATTTTGCAACTTTGACTAACCAAACGACCTCATATTTTTAAAAGGCTTATATTTATGGTAATTAGACTCAAATCACTTGATTCTAGGCTATTGAATCATGTCAAAATGTTTATTTATCATCAACTTATGCTCCAATCAATATGACCCAAAAATAAAATAGGAGCTGTTTGAAAAATAACTTTGACTTAATCAAGTCAAAAACCAATAAAACTAACATGCAAAAAGGACCCACTCAACTCCACAAATACTTATACAGTCTTAACATCATTTTAATCTAAAAATCTCAGTAGGTTCATGGATTCAAAAGGGCTCTTTTACATTAAAACATAAGGTGTGTCATACTTTTGAAAATCAAGGCTTATGTCATTCTCTAATAGATCTAGTAGCAACCTAAATGAATAAATCAAAGTTTTTGTACATTATCATCATACATTCAAGAGTGTTCTTCAAGAAATACTTTACATACAAAGGTTTTTTACAAAGTATGCATATATACATGCAAAGAAAATCTATTTTTTTAAAGAGTTTTGGTACAAAAAGACATGCATGTCATCTTGCAGCATAATTTTTTTACTTTGTTCTTGCGTCTTAGAAGATGAACTGATGGTTTGTTATGGTGTGTGAATGTCGGTGTCCGGCAGCAGGTTAGAAGACACAAGGAGGAGAAAAATTATTGTTTTTGCTAGATCCTAGACAATGATGTAAATGTTATTATGTTTTGTTTATATAGAGATAGGATGATGGTTTATGGTATTGCATGCAATTCATGGGGTGAGTGGGGGTGGGGATGGTAGGCCCACATTTAAGACACGGGAAAATGAGGTTTTATGTTTTTTTTATTAATTTGATAGTGTAAGTATTATTTAAAAGGTGTAAGTTAATTTGTATAAATTGGTGTACATCGGTAATACGTAAAAACGTCGTCAATATGTATCTTTGTTAGTTTATGATTTTTGGTTAATTATGTTCTCCTATTGTATTTGACATTGTTATAATCTTATTTGAGCATATCGTTGCTCGTTAGGACCGTTAACTAGGATCGTTAGGTCAAAGGTGTGATCGTATAACTAGGGTTCCTAGGAAAATAAGCGTTAAACGCTAAAAATAGTATGACCTTATAAAAGCGACTCCATAAATAATTAGAAGAGTCAATAGTTATATGTTTGCTTTCGGTTACTGTTAGCCTTAATTATATTAAGTCAAACAAGAATGTTATCGGTCTTATTAGTCGTAATTTGTCTTGTTAAGTAATAGGCTAGTCGGGTTCAACGGGCTTGGATTGTAATCTAATATTGTCCATGTTTCGGGCCCTAGCCCAAGTATTAGCCAAGCTGGCCATTTAAGGATGCATTCGCCTACTAGCAAGGGCCATTAGGTTATAATATAACCCTCTCTACACCTGGAGAGGTGTAGTTGGGGTTACATTACATTACTTGTAATTTCACCACCTCTCTCTAATCTTAATCATTCCTTTCTTGTTTTCTGTCTCTAACTGTCTTTCTCTCAGTTTTCTTAGTATTTTCTAGCTATTGGTAAAGATTAGTGTTGACTGTAATTGGATTAAATTCATGGGATAACATGTGGTATCAGTCGCCAAGGGGTGTTTAGTGTTTTGTTGTGTGTGAAATTCATGGGGTTAGTTGGTTGTTTTTTTTGGTTTGAAAAATAGCAAGAAATAAATCAAAATTTTGAATCCTTTGTTTTGGTTAAGGTGTTAAAGATTTGTATTTCGGGTTAATTAGAACTACCTTACATATTACTAGGTGGTTGTAACTCATTTCGTAACTTTCAAGAAAGTTTGGTGATTTTTTCTTGACTGCGTTTTGACTAACTGAAGGGGTGTTCTTCACTACGTTTTGCTTCATTCGTTGCGTTTTGCCTCAAGACATTGCGTTGCTTCATTCATTGCGTTTTGCCTCAAGACACTGCGTTGCTTCATTCGTTGCGTTTTGCCTCAAGACACTGCGTTTTGCTTCATTCGTTGCGTTTTGCCTCAAGAACTGCGTTTGGCTTCATTCGTTGCGTTTTGCCTCAAGACAATCGTTTTGCTTCCTTCGTTGCATTTTGCCTCATGACACGGCGTTTTAGTTAATTCGTTACGTTTTGCCTCAAGACCACTGCGTTATTGATTTCATTCTGTTGCGGTTTGCCTCAAGACACTGCGTTTTCGCTTCATTCTTTGCGTTTTGCCTCAAGACACTGCGTTTTGCTTCATTCGTTGCGTTTTGCCTCAAAACACTACGTTTTGCTTCATTCGTTGCGTTTTGCCTCAAGACACTGTGATATGTGTGAAAACACATATCCGTTTTATATCAAAAATGACCCATAAAAGACAAAATTATGCTTAAAATGTTTGTATATTGCTTGTTTTGTCTTTGTGATTGTGTAGGTACGGATATTGCAAAAATCACAAGAAAACGGTCAAAACCAGACAAACACGGACACGGGAACGGATAGAGTGTACAAGAGCTGGGAGAATGCTTTCAAGGTCAACCAAAGTCAACCCTTGGTCAACATTAGTCAACCACAAGAAGACAAAATTCTCAAAACACCACAAAAACCCTTAATGTTAACATAAATTCACCATAAGTCCTAAAAACCCTAACACCGTTATCTCTTTTATATAAAAGAGATAACGGTCGTTAACTTCTTTTATTAACCCAAATCCAAAACCTGTTAACCTTACCCGTAGCCCAAAACACACCCTTGGCCCAACACCCTTTGTATAAACCTAAGTCAACGCACATTTTCACCTGGGTCAAAGAAAAATCAAACGCACCCTTTTATAATTTTAAACGCGCGAAATGTTGTTGTTACTGTTTATCTTCTTCTTCATTTTACCCTGCGTGAAATCAAAGAAAAAAAATTTACCGTTTGTGTCACTTAAGAAAAAGGCGCACCTCTTTTGTAAAATT
Source organism: Tanacetum coccineum (assembly GCA_026074375.1). Taxonomy (NCBI): domain Eukaryota; kingdom Viridiplantae; phylum Streptophyta; class Magnoliopsida; order Asterales; family Asteraceae; genus Tanacetum; species Tanacetum coccineum. The sequence continues at coordinate 42,895 of BQNB010018202.1, read as the reverse complement.
TATTTTACTTAAGAGAGTTACCCTATGGTTGTTGATTATTCGGTGAAACAAAAATATATTTTTTTAATGTATTATTTGAAAAAAAAAACTAAAAATATTCATCTTAATCCTTTTTTGTCAACGATGTACTTGCAAGTCTTGTGGGAACGGTGCTCATATTGGTTATAATTGTCCACCAAAAGCTCCGATTATCTCTAAATGTAATCAAACCATTGCTGAGCTCCCACAGACTTTGCCAAGTGTTCATCCGACATGCAATTTTGACAATGAGAATTCATTCGCTTATGATTCCAAACCTAATTCTGTTAATGAATCTCCTAACGTTTTCAACCCACCTCCACAACCTCTTATGTATTCTTGTGAATTTTGCGGGAACAATGCTCGTTATTGTCACTATTGTACACATCAAGTTCCGTTTATCTATCCGGAACTGTGTTACAATCAAGACTTTAATGTCCCACAATATTCACATGATTTTCAACAACAATATCATTGTTGTGAAAATTGCGGGGGCCCTCATGAAACTTTTCAATGTCAACCAATGAATGAAGATTATTATGAGCAAAATTCTTGCTATGATCCTAATTCTTTTGGTTTTGACCATTATCAACCCCCATAGTTTCCCGTCAATTATCCTCCTCAAGAGACGAATAAAGAAATTTTGCAAGCTCAAGAAGACTTAATGGAAACCATTCAAGCCTTTTTAAAGGAGTATGATCATATACCTCCTAATGAAAAGAGCATGGCTTTATTGCTAGCTAAGGAGAGATTCCTAAAGATTAAGCAAGTTATGAGAGAAGAGCAGAATCAACCTGAAGTTATGCAAGAATTGCTTCTTAAACTTATGGATGATTTGCAAATTCTTAAAGGAAGTCAACAAGAGAAGAAGGAGACGGCAGCTCAAGGTTTTATTCCATATTGGAATTCTTCTATGATTGATGATGAAAAAGCTAGAGACAACTTTTTGAAAGACGTTTACACTTTCTTAAGGAAGTTTAGTCGTATACCTTTTGGAGTAACACCAAAGGTTATATTGATAGCTTGGGAAAGTTTTGGCAAAATTAAAGATGCTTTGACGGACAAGCAATATCAACAAGAGGATATTCAAGAATTGATGAGTAAACTCCTTGAAGATGTGCAAAATATTAGTGAAGAGTTTTCAGAATATATTAATTGTCCAAGCTGGAATTGTCCGCTTTTCTACTTCGATGATGACGATGATGAGTATACTGTTATATGGAGAAGGCCTAAAGCGATCACACCCGATGAACCATCCGAGGAGCCCAAAGACCCTCTAATCATGAGGGAAAAGGAACTTAGCACTATTCCTGAAAAGGATAAATCTAGTGTTGAGGACCTCGTCCCAATCCCAAGTGGATCAAAGGGTGTTTCCGACGATATTTTTGATAATGATCATTCTGATGCTGAATCTTTGCTTAGTCGAGATATTCCGATCACGTCTCCTAAGATCGATTTTCTTTCCGAGGAGTTCGCCGGTGAATTCGCTCCTATTCCACCGGAAATGGATGAAGACGAATTTGATGAAGAAGAAGTTGATTGTTATGATCATGAAATTTCAAGTGATGACGATTCTTATGAGAACATCGAGTACGTTGAAGCATCACCTCTCAATTTGGAGTACGATAGTTTAGAGGAGGAGAATGAAGATCAAGAAGAGAAAGAGTTTGACTTAGAAGATATTTTTCAAATCCAAGACGTTATTCTTCGTGAGAAATTATTAAACGTCCATCGTCTTATTACTAATATCGAATCTTTGAAAAACAACCCTACTCCTGATTTTGTGTTCAAGTCTCCCTCTTCATTTCCTATTCCCGTCGTGGATAGTGATTCGTTCTTTGAGGAGTCCGATACTTCTCTTTCTCATTTGGATAATTCTTTACCCGAATTCGAGACTTTTAGCGATCATACGGAAGAGACGAGAAGTGGCAGTACCACTACTCATGCTAATAACTCTCTTCCCGAGTATGATTCGTTTCTTTTTGAGATTGAGCCCGATCAGGGAGGGTTGACTAGGAACCTCCGGATATTGAGAAATGTTTTGAACCCAAAGCGGGAATTTTGATAATCAAAGAGTTTAAGGTGTTTCTAAATCTCAGTGATTATTAAGACCAGTATCTACCCAACCTTGATTTCATGATTTACCCTCCATTTCCTCAATATGACTCCAACGAAGAAGAGACACCATTTTTTGACCCTGGCATAGACACATTCTAAAGACCGGTGGAATTTTCTAACAGTATTTATGTTTCTAAGTATTGCTCTCCCTAAGGACAACTGAATTCAGGGATCGAGTCGAGCTTGCGACTCGGTAATCAAAAACAAAGCCGCTTCGTGGGAGTTCACCCCATGCTTATCCTTTTCTTTCTATTTTATTTTTCTTCTATTTTTTCTAACCTCTAATGTGTTGTGATTGAGGGGCCCATCCTCTTCGTTTCTCGTTTGTTTGTTGTCTGTGTTTGATTTTGGCAGGATTTACCCAACATTTCAAGAAACCCTCTCGTGTTCGATGCATAATTCCGAAGCACTCGAGTTCTCAACTTTGTGTTAGAAATTAGTTGGGGAGATCAAAACCTTTCATTATTATCGATAAACGAATTATCTTAGTCTAACTAAATAAACGGCATAGATATTCGTAGGGACCCGACCTTAAACATTGAGGACAATGTTCATTTTAGTTAGGGGAGGAATCTATACGATTTAATGTAGCTTGCTTATTGTTTTGTTCTTCACGTACCCGTTTTCCCCACAAAAAAAAGCAAAAATTTTTAAATTTTCAGTTTTATTTCATATTAAAAATAAAAAAAATAAAAAAAAAATAAAAATAAAAATAAAAATAAAAAAAAAAAAAAAAATGATTAAAGACAAAATGTATGTTTTTCCCGTTTGGTAAGATAAGAAGTAATTGTTTTTGACCCGATTGAACTGTAGAGTTCTAGCTTTTTTTCCCTTAACAATTATGAGATATTTTATGCTAGTCTCAATGACATGCTAAGACTTGAATCATTAGTAAATGAAAGATTTTTGCTAATCTCAAGTAGATTTTTAAATTGCCAAGTTGAATTTTTATATAGGCAAAGCATTTGCAAATTTCTATTGTGAGAACAATAAATGATAGTGTTTTTATAAGTCATGGTTATTAAACGAACATTAACTAATTAAATGACCAAGACTCGTACACGTAATGAACAAACTTCCTGTTCGGCTCAATATTTTGAGGCTAACAGAGGTCTTTCGAATAATATTCAAGGGAATGTGATTGCCGCTGAACCTGTTGGACTCCAGGATGTAATCCGTATTGCTAATAACTTGATGGACTAGAAGTTGAAGGGTTACACCATTAAGAATGTTGAGAATAAGAGAAGGTTCGAAAATAACTCAAGAGACAATCATGGACAACAACAACCTTTTAAGAGGCCGAATGTTAATGGTCAGAATGTAGCAAGAGCCTATACGGTTGGAAATAATGTTGAAAGGAGATGGTATGCTAGAGCTTTGCCATACTGCAACAAGTGCAGAATGCACCATGAAGGGCCATGTACGATGAAGTGTGGTAACTGCAAGAGGTTTAGTCACATGACTAGAGATTGTAAAGCCGCAGATACTGCTACCGCTCAGAAGGCCCTCGGTTGGAAATCTGACTAGTGTTACTTGGTATGAGTGTGGAAGAAAAGGACATTACAGGAGTAAGTGTCCTAAGTTGAGAACGAAAATAAGGCAGGAAATAAGACTGGGAACAATGAAGCTAAGGCAAGAGCTTATACAATTAGAGGAGGAGGAGCTAACCCCGATTCCAATGTCGTCACGGGTACGTTCCTTCTCAATAATTGTTATGCTACTATGTTATTTGATTCGGGTGCTGATAGAAGTTTTGTATCGACTACTTTTAATGCCTTTCTTGATGTCATCCCATCCACTTTAGACGCTAGTTATGATGTTAAACTAGATGATAGTAGAATTTCATAAACAAATGTGATACTTAGAGGTTGCACATTAGGATTACTAGGTCACCCGTTCGATATTGATCTAATGCATGTAGAACTTGGTAGTTTCGACGTCATTATCGATATTGATTGGTTGGCGAAATACCGAGCGGTGATCGTTTGTGACAAAAAGATCGTTCGTATTCCATATGGAGATGAAGTGTTGATAATCGAAGGCGATGGATGTAACGGTGGAAGTAAGCCGAAGTTGAGTATCATCTCGTGCACCAAAACCCAGAAGTACATTCAGAAGGATTGCCAAGCTTACCTAGCACAAGTTATGGCAAAGAAGATGAATGACAAGTTGGAAGAGAAACGACTTGAGGACGTGCCAATTGTACGGGATTTTTTGGAAGTCTTTCTAGAAGACTTGCCTGGATTACGACCTAGTCGACAAGTTGAATTTCAAATCGACTTAGTCCTTGGTGCTGCACCAGTAGCACGATCCCCGTATCGTTTAGCACCGTTAAAGATGCAAGAGTTATCCATTCATTTGCAGGAACTTTCTAAAAAGGGATTTATAAGACCCAGTTCCTTAGCCTGGGGAGCTCTAGTTTTATTCGTCAAGAAGAAAGATGCATCTTTTCGGATGTGTATCGACAACCGTGAACTAAACAGACTTACTGTGAAGAACCGATACCCACTTCTGAGAATTGATGACTTGTTTGATCAGCTGCAGGGTCAAAAGTCTACTCTAAGATTGACTTAAGGTCTGGTTATCACCAACTCAGAATTCATGAAGAGGATATTCTAAAGACGGCATTTAGGACTCGCTATGGTCACTACGAGTTCCAAGTAATGCCATTTGGACTGAGCAACGCACCGGCAGTATTCATGGATCTGATGAATCGGGTATGCAAACCGTATTTGGATAAATTCGTGATCATTTTCATCAATGATATATTGATCTACTCTAACAATAAGAAGGAGCATGAAGGACACCTTAAGTTGATATTGATGTTACTTAAGGAGGAGAAATTGTTCGCCAAGTTTTCCAAGTGTGAATTTTGGTTATTGAAAGTGCAATTTTTCAGTCACGTGATTGATAGTGAAGGCATTAACGTTGATCCTGCTAAGATTGAGTTAGTCAAGGATTGGGCGTCACCCAGGACTCCAACCAAAATTCATTAATTTTTAGGTTTTACCGGATACTACCGACGATTCATCAAAGGTTTCTCAAAGATCGCTAGGCCTATGACGAAATTAACTCAGAAAAGCATAAAGTTTGATTGGGGAGAAAAGGAAGAAGCCGCATTTTAGCTGTTGAAACAGTAATTGTGTAGTGCGCCAATTTTGGCATTACCCGAAAGAAGTGAGAACTTTGTGGTCTACTACGATGCTTCGCATAAAGGGTTGGGCGCAGTTTTGATGCAAAGGGAAAATGTCATAGCCTACGCATCTCGCCAACTTAAGGTTTATAAGAAGAACTATACCACACACGACTTAGAGCTTGGAGCGGTTGTGTTTTCCCTGAAGATGTGGAGGCACTATCTGTATGGCACAAAGTGTGTTGTGTTCACTGATTGCAAGAGTTTGCAGCATATTCTAGATCAGAAAGAGTTGAACATGAGACAACGTCGATGGTTGGAATCATTAAGTGATTACGACTGTGAGATTCCGTTACCACCCAGGAAAGGCGAACGTAGTGGCAGATGCCTTGAGCCGGAAGGAAAGGATTAAGCCGTTGTGAGTTTAAGCCTTAGTGATGATTATAGGATTAAATCTTCTGAAGCAAATTTTGAATGCTCAAGCCGAGGCGAGGAAGGAAGAGAATTACATAACGGAAGATCTACATGGTATGATTAATAAACTCGAACCTCATGCTGACGGAACGTTGTGTCTAAACAACAGAAGTTGGATTTCGTGTTTTGGCGACTTGATAGCGTTGATTATGAACGAGTCGCATAAGTTAAAGTATTCCATCCATCCTGGATCGGATAAGATGTACCAAGATTTGAAGAAGTTGTATTGGTGACCCAATATGTAAGCAGAAATTGCCACCTATGTTAGCAAGTGCCTAATGTGTGCCAAGGTTAAGGCCGAATATCAGAAACTATTTGGATTATTGGTTCAACCAGATATTCCCCAGTGAAAATGGGAGAAAATAACAATGGACTTCGTTACTAAATTGCCAAAAACAGCAACGAGACAAGACACGATTTGGGTAATCGTTGATCGTCTCGCCAAGTTTTCTTATTTCCTACCCATGAGAGAAGGCGACTCTATGGAGAATTTGACAAGATAGTATTTGAAAGAAGTAGTGTCAATACATGGAGTGCCAGTTTCGATCATCTCTGATCGAGACGGAATATTCGCTTCACACTTTTGGAGGTCTCTTCACAAAGCACTAAGTACTCGATTGGATATGAGTATGGCCTATCACCCGCAGATCGATGGTCAAAGTGAGAGGACCTTTCAGACGTTCAAAGACATGTTACGTGCATGTGTGCTTGATTTCAAAAAAAGCTGGGATAGACATTTGCCATTGGTAGAATTTTCATATAAGAATAGTTACCATGCAAGTATTAAGGCTGCACCATTTGAGACGTTGTATGGGCGTAAGTGTCGATCACCTATCGGCTGGGCTGAAGTCGGAGATAGTCAACTCACTGGCCCAGAGATCATCCATGAGACAACTAAGAAGATCATTCAAATCAAGAGCCATATTCAAGCTGCATGTGATCATCAAAAGAGCTACGCAGATGTAAGACATAAACCCCTTGATTTTCAAGTGGGAGCTAAGGTCATGCTAAAAGTGTCACCATGGAAAAGGGTGATACGTTTTGGCAAACGGGGAAAGCTTAACCCTCGATATATTAGACCTTTCAAGATCATTGCCAAAGCTGAAACCATTGCCTATCGACTTAAACTCCCAGAGCAATTAAGCAGAGTTCATCGTACGTTTCACGTCTCGAACCTGAAGAAGTGCATATCCGACGAAACTCTTGCTATACCGTTGGATGAAATCCAAATTGACGACAAGCTCCACTTCATAGAAGAACCAGTCGAAATCATGGACCGTGAGGTCAAACATCTGAAGCAAAGCCGTATCCCAATTGTTAAAGTACGTTGGAACTCAAGGACAGGTCCTGAGTTCACTTGGGAACGAGAAGATCAAATGCAGAAGAAGTACCCTCATCTCTTTGCCAACTCTGCACCCGTGGCAGATGTTACGTCTTAAGCTTTGAGGACAAATCTTTTTTAACGGGGAAAGGATGTGACACCCCGTAAATTTCAGACCAATATTTTAACCGTTTCCATTAAGTATCCTTAATTTTATAAGATGCGTGTAATTTTTACATTTAACCGGGAAGTTATCCCACGTGTATCTGAGAATCATTACCGGAAGCATTCTGGGTTTCTATTTATCGTAGTCTTTCGACAGTTGTCGCGCTTTTTACGTTCCGAGTTGATACTTAAATTTTTAGAATTTTTCGTGAAGTTTTTACGCGTTTTCAATATTTGCGTGTTTCGTAAACTATAACTAGTATATGTGTGCATGGAAATATCTAGATATTTTTCATCACCTTGCATGAGCTCCTAAAAAGGTTGAGATCATTTTGGTCCCCCTTGCCTTGTATGCGTCCGACCCCCCCCCCCCCCCACACACACACATACACACACCATGCACCTCAATTTTTCAAGCTTACATGTTCCCCATTTGTTTTAAGCATATGGTGTCAAGGTACATCTCATTCTTATCATCATTCATTCAAAATAAAACACACACATTCTCTCTTCTTGTCTCTCTTGTTCAAACACCACAACACACACACACACACACTTTCATAATTTTTAACTTTTGATCAAAACTACTTGAAGATAGAAGAGTTCGGGTTGGTTTTGTATAACCATTTGGGTATTTAAACACAACGTTTGGGTTGTAGTTAGTATTAATCACCTTCTAATCGTCCATTCTTTGTAAGTCATCTACTTTTCTTAAATCTTGTCCTTTTATGATCCTCTTAATGCATACATCAAAGTTGTACAAACGTTTTATAAAAATATCAAGATTTGAAAACTACGTAAACCCAAAAAGGGTTGTGTTTTGGTTCGAAAATAAGTAAAAGAAAGACAAGAAAAGCATAGTTTTGTGATCGTGGTTGTTTTTATATAATAAGAATCGTGTCTTTGAGCTTATTTTATGTTTCGGCTTATAAATAAGCTTTTGGAAAGCTTATTGGGCTTATTATTAATTTCGACCCAAAAGAAAAACAAAAAGAGAGTTTGTTCTAGCTTATTTTGAAAGGACAAGGGTTGACCTTATTTGGCTTAACAAATAAGCCCAAATACGCTTAACAGGCTTTTAAGCCGCGTCCCACAACCAAAAGCCCAAATCGTGAGCTTAACCCATAAGCCACATGGTTCGGCTTATGTCTTTTGGCTTATTGATGGCTTATTGATAGCTTATTCGAGAACTAAGAGCTTATTTGATACCTTTTTGGCTTAACGGACTTAGCAAATAAGCCTTATTGAGCTTATAAGGTTTAGCCCAACAAATGAGCCCAAACCGTGGCTATAAGCCCACAGTTAGCTTATTGGGTTGTTTATCTTGGCTTATTTGAGCTTATTGATAGCTTACTAATAAGTCAAGTGCTTATTTACTTAACGGGTTACTTATCGGACTTAATGAGTAAGCTTAAACCACTTATTTAGTTTAACAGGCCACGACCCAATATGAAACAACACACCACGGCTTTAAGCCCACGATGTAGCTTATTGAATAAGCTCGTGTATAGCTTATTTGATAATATCCGAACTTGGATACTAATCGTTTGTTTATATTGGACACTTCGTAATTCGGATCATCTATTTATGCTTATTGGGCCTAGAAGCCCAATAAAGATCCAAAAGGGTTTCGGCTTAATTATTAAGGGATTTTGATAACGTAAGAGATTTGCAATTATGAAAAGTGATTTGAAAGTGATTAAACAAAGTCTATGACTTTGGAAAACGTGTAAACACGAAAGGGTCATGCCGAAATTTCTAGAAAATCTTTATGCTTAGAAAAATATTTTGAAAAAGTTTATATTAAAGACGTTTTTTCTAGTTATAAGGGAATAGGTAAGAAGCCGAAGTATATACATATATATTTACTTAATTATTATTATGTAGTGATATATACTTAATAATACGATGTACATTATCGAGTCAAACATTACAACCGCGATACGATTACTAGTACTTTATTTTCGAAAACATTAACTGTAACACCCCCAAAATACGATACGCAACGGAATACAACATTTGGGGTGCTACATCACGATACAATCACACGAGTCATAACAAACAACTATAAAAGAGATGTTTGTTAAATAAATTTCATTTATTTCGTTTGAAAAGAATCAGAGTACAAAGGTCCCAAAATATTCATAGAAAATTTATTTCTACAAGTCACATCACGACTTCATGGCTAAAATACATCTATCATTTATTGACGCAAGTTCACCGAGTCACCGTCCTTGATATCCGCGCTCCGTCCCATCCAAGCCATCTTCAATACCTAAACCTGGGATACATGCTTAAAAACGTCAACAAAACGTTGAGTGAATTCATAGAGTTTACACATAACAATTTGAACGCATATTTGGTTCCACAAAAAAACCATAACATTGCTCAAATGGCAAGTTACATAATGATTTCCAACTAAATGAGCCCGTGTACCGAAACTTAACACATTCATCCCGTAGGATAAAATAATGACTAGGAAGTATGCCACTTCCCCTAATACTAACCACAAAATGTCCGTTACAGGGTGCTCACCAACAGATTCAAACCCCGGACAGGGTTGTCAAACCCAATAGATCTATTTAATGCATTAGCGTTTACCTACAACTAGGCAACTAACGGTCACACAGTAAAAGGCATATACTCAATAGTAAATGGAATCATATCACGTATCAAAAACACATTGCGTTCACTTTCCAAAACAAGCATTATCCCCCTCGCGGGTTTATAAAACATTCAAAACACTTAAAAGCGAGGCTATGAACCCATCTTGATCTAAGCTGAAGATCAAAATAACCGTGACAATCCAAAGATGTCTCAACACGAACTCAACCACGACCTATAGTTTTATGTCGCCCGATTATTATACCATAAGATACGATCGAATAATGCGTGAGTCGCTATTGAAATAGTATAAATATACATACACATGTGATGAGAAATTCACTTGCGCGTCCTAGATCCTAAACTCCACATAATTGAGTTACAATCATTCTTTCATTTATATTATACGTCACTTAATCGAAAACTTTTTATTTTCGGAAACTTTCTATTTTTATAAAGTTACTATTTTCGGAAAGCCACCATTTTTAGTAAGTCCCGTTATCCAATTATATTTATAATAATATTTATTTAACTCGTCGAACTTTCGACTTTCAATTTGGTTATTAATTACCCATATCGGGATTATGTCTCGTATATTACAAAAGTTACCATTTTTATAATTATATTCGTTCGTAAAACTCGTTAAGTCTAAATTGTTATACTCATAAACATAATGCGTTTATTATTTTTATAAACATTCAATAAGTCTTGTATTAACCCGTTGACTTTCAAAAGTCAACGTTGGACTTTATTTGACTTTGACTTTATGTATATATATATATATATATATATACACACACACACACACACACACACACACACACACACACACAACATATAATATAGTATAATATATATTATAATTATAGTAAGGAATCAGTGAGAAGTAAATTAAAATAAGAAGTGGTGAGAAGTGACTAAACCACACATTTAAGATGCAACGACTTGGCATTAATGCATTTCTATTTATTTAAATGCACCATTTTAAGTTTCAAAAGTTAATTTGATGTGTAGATGGTGCAAATTGATTTTCATGATTTTGGCATATGTAGAGGAACAAAAAAAGAGAAATCATGAAATGCATCTAATATACATATATGCATCTTATTAAAAGCTAGAAAACACATTATGATGCATTATAATGCATCTAAGATTATAGAGATGCATCTAATTTAAGTCGGTGCATCTCGGATATGCGGTTATAGTTACTTCTTATCCTTCTTATTCTTAGAGGCATTATAATGCATCATAATGTGTTTTCTAGCTTTTAATTAGACGCATATACGTATATTATATGCATTTTATTTTTTTGTTCCTCTGCA
>BQNB010018202.1:0-28221 GCA_026074375.1 Tanacetum coccineum | reverse complement strand
TCTAGACTTTAATAATTTGGGTAGAAAAGTCTTTTTTTTCATGCATAAATACTTTTAACTTACCAGTTTTTAACATTTTTGATGAAAATGTCCTTTTTACCTATAAAAATGGTTACATACATGCCAAATTTTTTTTACAGGGATATGATCGCATTATCTGAAATATTTTCCGTTGCAAAAAAAAATCAGAAATGTGGCTATGTTGTGTGGTTACTTTTCTGAACTTGCGACAAACATCAAATTTTACATGAAATATTCGCCTAGAAAAAGTGTTTTTGTATTCTTTTTGGAAGATTGATGTAATGGAAACCTGAAAATTATGCTGAAAGTTGCCTTTATAACGGTGTCAAGCAGATAGTCATATGCCTTGGGCGTGTGAGGCGTTTTCAATTTCACATAAACAAGACTTTGTCTAGGATCCAACACTTCGATGGTACTCATTTGTCTTCCTTTTTTAATATTACATCTTTGCCATCTTTACACTTTTTCATGCCTGTAGTTACTCTTTCATTGCTATGGCCCCAACCCGTTAATTTTAGCAAATGTTCCATTTGTATTTGAACCTGTTTTGCTAGCTAGGTAAATCAGTACACCTTGACCAGAAACCTCTACCTATATATGTAAAGATTGTCAAAGGAAAAGGTTCTCTAATAAAAAGCACATGTCCTTCTCGACAGTCATCTTTATTCAACTATGATAAAATAAAAATTGAACAAACAAATTACATCCTTCACTCTTCACGTTGAAGTTGGCACGGTTCTGATCCAAGAAGTTCAAAACGATGGTTGTATTTAATTATGATTACATGTTTTTAGCCAACTTTTTTTTTGGTTGTAGTAGCTGACTTTCGGCCCTGACATACGTTTATTACTTAATTAATAAGTAGTTGTTTATTTGTGTTTTTACCTTATATTTTGCAACGCTTTATGGGGAAAAAAGAAAACTTAATCTGATTCATAGTAATGTTATGGAGATTTGCGCAATTGAAAACCTTATTAGTGGCATATGTGTTCCTTAATCTTTAAACATGAGCTCAAGTTCACATATTGATATTTCTTTATTTGTCATATGTCAACATTATTGCAGGTAGATGTGGAGATGAAAAACTATAACTATCACCAAGCATTGCCGTCCAATGTTATGAAAAAATGACCTGCACATGCCTAACTGTCTCACTCCAAAAGTATAGAAAAGTCATAATTACATATATGAATATGTTGATCTGATTAGGGAATTAGGACGAAGACTTGGACTCAAAAGTGAGAAGTTAGTCTTTGAAGTAGAACGCATGTCTCTCTTTTGTTACACATTCAATTTATGATTATTTTCGATTATCTCTTTATGTATATTATTGGATGTGTGTGTACATATTCGACGGAGGTACTGCTCGCGTAACATTAGATCATTACAACTTGATGTTTTTTTGGTTATACACATTACTATATGCTACACACTATTGTATGCTTATTTGATCTTCGGCTGAAGCAAATATTGTCACACGGTGGTATTTTTGCGTTTGTTATACACACACTTATTATTATCAAGTAAAGTCATGAAGCTAGCCCGACCATCTGGGCGGACTATGGAACTAGTATATGAAAAACGACATTCCGGACAACTTTTTAGTTTTAGCCGAGACCTGAAACTTGACAGAAAATGACCAAAATGCCCCTGAAAGTTTCTGCAGGAACTTGTGACATTTTATATAAAAGTGCAGAATTTGACTTTGAGTTTTGACCCGTTATTACTCGGTTTTAAAACTAGCAAGCCTCGCGGCAAAGTAAAACGACATTTCGAGCAACTTTCGTGTTTCGCCGGAAGGCCGAAACGGACCCGAAAGTGCTCAAATCAGATGTCTAAAATTCTGCCAGCATGCTTAAAAAGCTTAATAGCTGTTTCGAAATTTATAAGTTTTCAAATCTTGTTTTCGCCGTAACTTCTTCGTTATTAGGAGTTACGGGGCGTTCGAATTACCGAAACGATCATAAAAATACCCTCTACCATATTTTTTAAACCAAAATCTCAAACCTCGTTTTCGGCGCCAAAGTTTCTGCTCAGAATGTATATGTTACAAAACACGCCAAAATTCATTTTTGACCCAAAAATTCATTCACGGCGCATCTAAAATGGCCTATATTCAATATTCAACTCGCTCAATCATTCAATAACAAAATCTAACTAGACAATGCAAGATCCCTCGGATTTCATCACATGCAATAACCGATAATCAATCAAATCGCAAAAATAAAAATAGTACTAGCATTTGATATACTTACAATGCTATACGGAACAAGATCGAACAAGAAAAGTTTTCGTTTTCTCCCCTTTTGTTTCTAGCCGTGACCTCGGATCACACTCAAAACCAAAACCGTAACTTCTTAACAAAAACCCACTTGCTAGCATACAATTCTCACACTTCTAAATAATATTTTCGACCCATTTCGACCAAAACTCGGTCCGACCTCAAACTTAAAAAATACTTATTGCATGATATATATTTAAGGTGGAATGGGTTTAGTTTTTCGTGAGGATTAAGAAAATATATCTTGATCGTATTGCATGTCAAACTTTCCGGCGACCGGTGGCGGTGGAGTGGTGGTTCGCCGGCGGTGGTGGTGGTGAAAAAAACACACACATTTTGACTAGTGAAAAATGAGAAAGTGTGTGTTATATTCCCCTTTTTATAGGTGGATACTTTGGGGCAATTGACACCTTTGGTCCTTCCCCCTTTTCTAGTTTAGACTTTTGACACATAAATGTTTTTCTTAAATAAAAACCGACAACCATGGCTCTGGATTATACCTCCGTGACTATTTTTATTTCTGTCACACTTTTCTTGGTTTAAAACTTTTAATTAAAATGTTAAATCACGTCAAAATAAAGTTTTGACTCGGTTTCGACTAACTCGGGACGAGGGCGATAAAATACAAATTATCATCATAAAAATAATAACGAAGCTCGTCGAAATTTCTACGATACTCAAAACGCTTAACGGTCGCGCAGTTAAACGTTGACTCGCAAATAGATTAAAAATAAAAATTTCTAAATTCCGTTCGTAATAAAATACGAAAATAATTATTCACGACAAATAAATTTTTTAATGTCGACGTTAGTTCACATGAACTTATAAAATAATAATTATGACGTCGAATTCGCGATCGTCATACGCGTCGTAAAACTCGGGTTGTTACATTAACTAAAGTATTTTGATAAACGTTTATGCATTAATAGTATCTCCCTATTATTTCGATTCTAAATCGAAACCTATATTCCTTAGGTCGTGTTCGAGTATCGTTGTTCAATTCCGTGTGATCTTTCTTATAGCTTTTTCACTACTTCACTTCACCAATCAAGGTGAGTTCATAGCCTCACTTTTACTCGTTTTGAATAAATGTTTTACAATTTTTGGGTGAGAAACATTGCTTGTTTTTCTTAAACTGGACACAAGTACTTTACGTGATATTTTTCCTTGTTTACGTGTTGCCTAAGTAGCGTTAGACCACTATTTGCCCGTATTATCATGAACCGTTAATTACCTTTAACTGATTGGCTGATTAAGTAAGCGCGAGTGAATAAATAGATCTATTGGGACTGATAATCCCCATCCAGGTTTGGTAATTCTTACTGGTCGGGTATGACGGACTGTACAGACCAACGGATGTAACTCATCTCGAACCATAACTAGGTTGTCTTTGGTCGGACACCTACCAGGGCAACTTTATATGGCAATGTACATGCTACCTTCCACTATTAGCTTCGGTGTCATGAGCTTAGCGCAACGTAAATACCTTTTATGTGAAGTTGTATCTGTTATAACTGTCGCATACGTTTTAAAATCTTGCGGTCCACTATAATTACGTTTGAATTAAACCTACAAATTCATCAACATTATGTTGATGTTTTAAGCATGTTTTTCTCATGTGCTTAGCTTGGATTTTCAAGGTGTGCTATTAGAAGTCTATGTGCAATGTGACTTCGACTGATTTTAAGACTATCATTATTCATACTCGTTGTCTTTGTCAAAACTTATTTTCATTTCTGCTTCTGCTATGTTTTTAATTACTTTGAAAAGGTTTGTAAGACTTATTTACTTCTAAATTCATGCAACGAGTTATGATTTTTTAAAACGTACCCCTTTTAAAGGTCGTTCTTTATGCTTTGTACTTGAGATATGTATGACGTCACGCTCCCGGACGCTTATTCTGACGGGACCCTATTTGGGGGTGTGACAGATTATTGATTCAAGAGCTAGTCAACACATCACTTTATGTTCCACTTTTCTTTATGTCATCATTGATGTTACTCATCTAAACTTAACTGTTGCACATCCTAATGGGACTGTTGAACAACTTAAGCAAATTAGAAATTATAAACTTGGAAATAATTTGATTATTAAAGATGTGTTGGTAGTTCCTGGATTTCATGTCAGTCTGTTGTTTGTTCACAAATTATCTACGAATAATAAAGTTATTGTTAGTTTTACTGATTCTTTGTGTAAAATTCATGATTTAACGCAAAAGTTCATGATGGGGACTGGTAGTGAAAAAGGAGATCTTTATTCTTTTATGAAGGTAAAAAATCAATAATATTAATATAAAAGGTTGTGTTAAGTCTAATTGTATATGGTATAATAGGTTAGGGCATCCATCTGGTCAAGTTCTAATTGTGCTTAAGGATAAAATCAAAGATTTTAATGGTATTGGTTCAGGTGTCATAAGGCTAAGCAGACAAGAGAACCATTTAAAATTAGTGAACATAAGTCAAAAAGTTTAGGAGAACATGTTCATTTAGATGTTTGGGTCCCTTATAAAGTGACCAGTAGAGAGGGTTTTAGGTTCTTTCTTACTGTTATGGATGATTTTACGAGGGTTGTATGGGTTTTTTTGATGAAAAGTAAAATTGAAGTTTTTGATCATATTGTTGATTTTACAAAATTGTTAAAAGAACCAGTTTGAAAAAAATGTTAAGGTTTTTAGAAATGACAATGTTACTAAATTTGTAAATAATAAATTTGAAAACTTTGTGAAAACAAATGGGATTTTACATCAAACTACTTGTCCATATACACCCTACCAAATTGGGGTTGCAAAAAGAAAGCATAAGCATCTTCTTAATACTGTTAGAACCCTCATGTTTAAAGAAAAAATGGGGGTTACCTTTGAACATGTGGACTGAGTCTATTCTAACTGCAACCTATTTGATCAACAGGTTACCTACTGCCGTGTTATCTGGTAGAAGTCTATACGAGTTAGTGTATAAGTCTGAACCTGGTCTCCTTCACTTAAAAACTTTTGGCTACTTATGTTTTTCAACTGTTTTAAACGAGTCTGATAAATTTGGTTCTAGATCTACTGTGTTTTTTGTTGGTTATGCTTTTAATAAAAAGGGTATAAACTTTTTGACTTAGATCGAAAAAGTTTTTATTCTCAAGAGATGTAAAGTTTTATGAAACAGTATTTCCTTTTAAAAATAATTCTTTCACTAAAGAATTTGTGTTTGAAGAAAATAGAATAACATATTTAATTTTTTATAGCAGTCTTAAGTCTAATGAACCATATGATGATGGGGGAGATTGTGCAGACATTGGTAATGAGTCTGCACCTAATAAGAGTACTCATGATCTTAGAGTCATCACTGTAGATAGTGTTGCTAGAAATAAAGACAATATACAGTCTAAAACAAATACATCCTTAACTGATTCTGAAAGTATAGAGTTCATTGGTAGTAATCTAGTAGGAAGGATACTAGGAAAGAAAAGTATGCAACTGAGGCAAGTGTTTCAAAGGGTATACAAGAGTATGCAACTGAAACACATGTCTCTAAGGGTATATGATGACGTACCCTCCCCTTCGGCTCGGAGGTCTCCCCTTCGAAGCCCAAATGGGATCTTCTCCCAAATACACTATACAACCTTCGAATAGTATACAACCTTCGCATTATTTTAGAGTGGCGTAAAAATCATCTATCGGGTGATTACAAAGTAAAGGGAATCGCCACGCGAAGCCCTACACCCTCGCGTGTGGTCCATCGACAAACTAACGTTGAGTCACGAAAGTCAAACTCAACTTCTTCCATCACTAAATAATCACTATGGGATCTTCCCGCCAAAATAGATCGTGTACACAATCCAGAAATACCCTTAAATCGTTAAGGACACCCCCATGATCACCAGCTTTGGGCCAAAGCCTCGTACCTCATCTCATTTCCTGCAACTATAAATAGATGTCAAAGGCTCTAGTCTGGTAATACTCTTACACATAATTACTTAACGCTTTCAAATACTTTCTCGATAAACCATAAGCACATACATACTCACAACCCCGAGGTGATTTGCAGGACATTCCCCAGCGCCTCACTAACTAGTTTCCATTTGTGTTGACACAGGTTATTCAAGGCTTGCCAACTCAACATCCACAAGAAGAACTCTTCGATCTCATCGAAGCCTGATCGTGCCCATATTTGCACAATCAGTGGCGCCATCTGTGGGACCGCAATAATTAGTCCCGTTCAAACCAAGCCTAGTAACCATCAAAACAACCTATCTACTTTTTTGGCATGACATACGGAAGAGAAATAACACCACCGCCTGGTTTTTCGGCAATGCCTACAACTACCACCATGTTTGCCGCCACTACTCCTGAAAACACGCCTCTATCCTATCGTGCATCTACCTCAACCAATCCAAATCCTGTGATTAGCCCAGCTTTTGTGGAAGCCAACTATGAAACCTTGGAGTCCCTACTAAGGGACCGACGAAGGCAGATGCACAACAACGATCTTTAAACTGAATTAGAGTATTTCAGCGAAGACTACGATGAAGAAAGAGAAATGGAACCAAGACTGGAACTTGCCAGAGCTATCACTCCACCACTTTGAGCAGTGCCTCCTAGGGTCCGTAGAAGAAGGGAAAGAGTAGTAGGGTTTGAGGAAACTCAAAACAGAGGGGAAAGCAGGGTCGAAAGGAACATCTAAGGTGGAAGGCCTTCGGAAGAAGCATAAAAAGGGAATGGAAGTCAAAATGTAAACCTTCCTCCACTTTTAGCAGCCCACATAAGGAGAAGCGAGAATGGGCAACCTTTGCAGTCTTCCCTGACTTCCGATTACGAAGGTCAGGCACTTTCGAATAACGTAGGAGGGAATCTCCCTTCTAACGGTACGTTCTTATCACATAATGCTCAACCTTTCATACCCGCAAGCTTGAATGCACCAAACGGATTTATGCCTATGCATGTATACCCCCACCAACAACCTACGAGTTTTGTCAATGGACAGCCCATGGGCTTCCCTCCGCAAACTCTGACGGGAAACCCCCTATAGGGGAAAGCTTCGCCAACCTCCCACAAAGAGGGCACGTACCATCGACCTTCACAAATGGTAACATACTTCCTCAAAATGGCTTTACGCATCCTGCGAATATCCCTTCTAATAACTATCCTTTTTATTCACAGCCTATGTATGCATTCCTAAACATGCCTACGTATGCCAATCCAAACCCAACAGGCCTTTTCGCAAACCCTTTAGGCTTAGTAACACCATTCGTCCGCTGGATAGAGGATTACCCTCTCCCAGATGGACTGAAAATGCCTTCCCATATTGGTTCCTATGACGGGAAAGGGGATCCTGACAACTTCCTGCACCTCTTTGAAGGGGCCATAAGGATGCAGAGATGGTTAATGCTAGTAGCTTGTCATATGTTCACATATACCCTCAAAGACTCCGCCAGAATATGGTGGAATAGTCAGAAGGCATGTAGCATCCTTAATTACGAAGATCTCAAAGCAAAGTTCCGATCGCACTTTAGCCAACAGAAGAAGTTCACAAAGACACATATGGTTATGCATAACATTAAACAGAGGGAAAACAAAAGTACCCGAGCCTTTATTACCAGATACACAGATGATACCTTGCAGATCTTGGGCTTGCACGAAGACCAGCGAACCTCCGGTTTTATTCATGGTTTAAGGACAAGAATTTTGGTCGAACACCTCTCTACAAATCTCCCACTCACTTACAAGGGCCTAATGGAGAAAAGGTACACCTGGGTCGAAGCAAGAGAGGTGGCCACTAATAGCGTCTCAAGTGATCCAAGAGATAGTTTCGAAAGACCAAAGAAATTCTCCTAGGACAACAACAGAGGACAAAAAAACAAAGATAGGTTCTTCCCCTATCGAGAACCGAACCACGGCTTGCTCTCCAATCTGTCTAAAAGTCCAAGAGAAATTCTTGCCACAGAAAGAGCCGCAAGCTTCGAACCACCTCCTAAGATGTTCTACGAGATACCTCCAAGTACTGTCATTTCCATAAAGATTACGGACACGATACCAATGATTGCCGACACCTCAAAGTCCAGATCCAAGAAGCCATAAATTCAGGGCAACTTTCGCATTTGGTGAAAGGCATAAAGAAAGAGAAGGCAAAGTTAACTGATACCCCCCTGAGGGGAAGGCAGGAAAGACAAAAGTACTGCGCCAGTAGAAGCACCTATACTCATGATAAGCAAAGAAGACTACGCAACAAAGAATACCGTATCAGAAAGCATGGCTTACAAAGAAGAGATTACGTTTACACCAGTAACGAGAGTGAGCAATGCACCAGTTATCATTGAAGCTGCGGTATTTGGAAGAAAATTAGGACGAGTGTACATGGATAGCAGAAGCACATGCGAGGTTATCTACGAACATTACTTTGAGAAACTGAACCCTACCATCAAAGCCACCAGAGTAAACATGAAAACCCCCTTTGTAGGGTTTTCAGGAAAGCATTCTTGGTCCGTTGGAGAAGTTCCATTAGAAATCACAATAGGGGAACATCCTCTCTCAAGAACAAAAACTCTTAACTTCATCATCGTAAAGTCCGATTCTCCACATAATATGCTGGTTAGGAAGACAGCCTTGCAGAAAATAGGGATCGTGGTCTCAATTAATTTATTCGAGGCCATAAATTTTCACACCAAAAAAAAGGTGTCAGAAAACGTGCTCTAGGTTGGGAAGCGGGAAGAAACAAGAAGGGCCAGAAGAACCCTTACCATCAGCAAAGAAAGTATACCCAACTATGATGACACTGAATAAAAAATCTTTGTGCACGACAAGCATCCGGAACAGATGGTAACCATCAGGAAGCGGTTACCAGAGCATTTCAAAAAAGAGTTACGAAATTTGCTAAGAGCCAATGCAGACATCTTCTCATGGACACATGCAGACATGACAGGAATTCCGAGAACCATCATGGTCGACGGAAAACCATTCAAGACCGAGCACAAGCTGAATGAGTACAACCATATTAAGCCAATAACACAAAACAAACGAAGTCTGGGCCCCGATCGCAACACAGTAGCTTGCAAAGAAGCAGATGAGCTTACGAAAGCATGAATACTTCAAAAAGCCAAGCATCAAACGTGGGTAGCCAATCCTGTCATGGTGAAAAAGAATGATGGGGGATGGAGGATGTGTGTCGATTTTACAGACATAAACAAAGCATGTCCCAAAGATTAAGTTGTTTACCCACTTTACCAGAGATCGATTGGAAATAGATCCCTCGCAGGATTCCATTTCGAAATGTTTCTTGGAACGCTTACAAAAGATACCACCAAATCAAATGGTGGAAGGAGATGAAGACAAAATAGCATTCTTTGTAGGGGAAGGAGTCTTTTGCTATGGGAAAATGCCATTTGGCCTTAAAAATGAAAGGGCAACGTATCAAAGGCTGGTGGATAAATTCTTCAGCAAACAAATCGGAAGAAACCTCGAAGCTTATGTCGATGACATGGTTATCAAGAGCACCTCCAAAGAAGGAATGTTAAGTGACATACAAGAAACCTTCGAAAGGTTCTCGGTTTTCGTTAACACGAAGCTAAATCCGAAGGAATTTTTTTATTACTCATTTGGTGTGGAGGAAGGCCCATTTTTAGGACACCTTATCACCAAGCAGGGCATAAAAGCCAACCCTTCGAAAATCAAAACAAGTTCCGAGTTGAAACAGCACGTGCATTAAAAGTATACAGTAGCCTAACAGAAAGCTAGACAGCCTTAGCCGTCTCTTATTGAAGGAGCAGAAAGATCCATTCCTTTCTTCAAGATACTAAAATGTTTGTAAAGGCAAAAAAGAAATTACACTTAGACAGGGACGAAATCAGCAGATTAAAGCTTCAAGGGAAAGTAAAGAAGTTCGTCTCCAAGCTTTGCCAAAGCTATAGCCACCAAGGGCAGGAAAAGGGAAACCTTAATAATGTACCTCGCTGCATCAAAAGAAAGCATAAATGTCGCACTTTTGCAAAAAGAAGTGAAGGGCAGATCCCCATCTACTTCGTAAGCAGGGTGTTATAAGGGGCCGAACTCAACTACCTTGCATTAGAAAAGCTAATATTGGCATTGGTGCATGCAGCAAGAAGGTTTCGAAGATACTTTCAAGCTCACATGATAATGGTTCTCACAGGTACGCCAATCAAACAAGCACTAACAGGACCTGAGAAGAAATAGGAAGAGTGGCTAACTGGGCATTCGTATTAGGCAAACCGATATCGTATTCCTAAAAAAGGATGATGAAAGAGAAAACACCCAGCTGATTTCCTGCCCAAGAACACTTTGATGACAATGAGAAGAAAGTTAAAGAAAAGGAAGTGTCAGACGATCAAGCACGATTGAAGTTTACATGATAAGCTCTCTAGTTCTGATGGTTCAGAGTAGGATTATGCTGATAGATCCCACAGGTAAAGAATACACTTATGCCCTACGCTTTGAGTTTGAAACAACAAACAACGAAGTAGAGTACGAGGCACTCCTAGCAGGACTTTGTATAGCCCAGGAAATGGAAATCACGAAAGTAGCAATATTCCTAGACTCGCAACTAGTGGTAAACCAATAAACGAAAACTTACAAGCAAACACAAATTGTCAATCAATAAGACTTACTTACAGAAGGTAAAGACCACACTAAAGGGATTCGAAGGGTACACAGACGAGCATGTACGAAGAAACCAGAACAAGAAAGCCGATGCGCTAAGCAAGCTAGCCTCGATGACATTTGAGCATCTCACAAAAGTTGTGTTAGTCGAAGTCCTGGCTAAAAGATCAATAGAAGAAAAAGAAGTTCTGGAAGTAGAAATCAAAGAGAAAAGAAGCTGGATAAGCCCCATCCAAGAATATCTGTTAAGTGGTCTACTACCGGAGGATACGAAGGAGGCTAGGAAAATCAGGATTCAAGTACCATAGTACAAGCTAATACGAGGTAATCTGTACAAAAGATCCTTCTTCACACCATGGTTTCGCTGCATAGCCCCACCACAGACGGACAAGATCATAAAATAAATACACGAAGGGTCTTGCAGATTCAATGCGGAACCTCATTCGATGGTAGTTAGAATCACAAAGCAGGGTTACTATTGGCCATCGATGCACAGGGAAGCTGCAAAAACAATTCAAGACTGCGATAAATGCAAGGAACAATCCGCAATAAGGAAAGTAGGGGTGGATGGAGCCATTGCAGTCGGAAGTACGCGGCCTTTCAGCTATTGGGGGATCCATATCCTAGGACCACTGCCAATGGCACCTGGAGGTCTACAGTTTCTAGCAATCACAGTCGAACACTCTACAAAATGGGTGGAAGCCAAAACCATAATTGACAAAAACGCAAGGCAGGTGGAAAAGTTTGTATGGGAATATGTAGTGTGCAGATTCGGAGTACCCCAGATGATCAACTCGAAAGATGAAAAATACTTCAAAGAGGGGATATTCACAGACTTCTGTAAAGGATTGAAGATCAAGCATAGCTTCTCTCCCATTACGGAGCACATGGAGATAATGCACTACATAGAGAAACAGCTAGTTCGAAGCTAACAAAGTTGGGTGGATAACCTAGCCAAAGAATTGTGGGTACATAGAACTCTTCCAAGGAACAGCCAAGAAGAGACACCATTTAGCTTAACCTACGATTCAGAAGCCGTAGTCCTCATAGCTAAAGCCACAGATGACAGGGGAAGAACGCAAGAAACAACCAAGAAAGGTAAGGAAATAGCTTCGATTGAAAAAGCCCACTATAGAAACAAGTTATGAAAATAACACAATACAAGGAAAAATTATTCCAATTCCATTGTGGGAGACTTCGTCTTGTTCCTAACAAGCTCACAGGAGCAGCAAGGTCCACACATGATAAGTGAAGTCCACAAAGACGGGTTCTATACACTTGTCAACATAGCTGACGACTCGCTAATTCAAAAACCAAAAGGAACAAGTCTCCGTAAGTTTTACATCTAAAACTTACATCATTTCCTGCTTTTTTCAACTATCAAAAATAGTGTAGCAAACTAAGTGCTCATACCAGCGATGATGTAAATCTTTCTACACTATTAATGAATAAGTTTCATTTCGAAATACTCATGACATGATTAAAGTTCAACGTTGAAGGGATGTAGTAAGGCCACACATGAGCCCTACAAAAATCAAACATCCATAAAATTCACGTTAACTTCCTCATTGCTTCTTTTAGCCTTGAGGACATAATGAAGTGGTTCTCATCTGCAGTAAGCCAAAAACATTTAAGGCCACACTTGAGCCTAATACTACTAAGTTCAATGATGGAAGAGATGTAGTATGGGCCACAAATGAGCCCTATAAAAACTTAAACATCAAAAAAATCCACGTTAACTTCCCTCATTGCTTCTTTTAGCCTTGGGGGCATACTGAAGTAGATAAAATTCCTTCATATGAGTACTGACGTCTAGTCAAATATTTAAAGGCCACATATGAGCCTTCGCTTGATACAACGAACAAAGGAGTCAGACATAAAGTCCTCCCAAGCCAAACATGAGGCAAACAAATTAGGTTCCTAAGGGAAACCTAGCTTTGAAAGTGGCACTATACGTTTGTCCACAACTTAAGGCCACATGAGCCTTCAAAAAAAGAGAAAACAAAGCATTTAAGAGACACAATGTAAGGAAAATTTAGGATCACATCCCTATACCAAACCCCCATAAGGAGGTAAATGTTCAAAGACAACCAAGCAGGCTGCCACAAATTGTTCAAAACAATGGCCAACACGAACCATTATACAAGGTAGGAATTGTCTTAATGGCCGAAGCTAGGACCACAGTAGAATTGTTCAAAGGGTACACACCACCCTTGGGGCCAAATTAACGTCAACATGACCACCTTTATTCATTTGGGGATGTAGAAGGCTTCACAATATCAGCAGGAGGAGACATAGGCTTCGAAAAAAGAGCAGAAGATAGAGTAGCTAGCTGGGAAGAAGGCACATGCATTTGGGTCCTCGAAGGAGCAGGCTTCTATAGAGTAGGGGGCTTCTTCGACAACAAAGCTTCCATGAAAGCAGAAGCATCAGCTACATACTCATTCAAATAGGAAAATGTGGCAGTGGCAAGGTCATTGCTGGCTTGAGTGTGCTCCTTCTCATACGAAGGACGATACCCCTTAACCTTCGACAAATCAAAGGGCTCTTTTATTCTTGCAACCTGTTTATAGGCCCTGCACCTGCCAAAGGTAATAACCGATGATACAAGCTTCCCAACAAGCCTACCCAATTCATCACTATGAAGAAGCTCTATGCAAGCATAAGGTACAACTTAGAAACTACTTCCCTCCTATCATGCTTCACCTCCTCTATTTCCTGGCGAAGCAAAGCCACAGTAGCCTTAAGATTGGCCTTCTCAGCTCCCAAAGAAGCGACCTTTAACTCCAAAGCCGAAAGGCTCACCTGATAACCCGACCACTTCTGACTCTCGAGCATTAACCTGTCAAGGTTTCCCTTGTGCTCTTTTGCCTCAGCAGCTAGTGAAGATATCTTCTCTTGAAGTAGCAATACAGCAGGGTTCTTATCAAAATCGGTCATGGCAGCTTCACACTTGGCCCGAAGCCCCTCACACTCCTCCTCGCGGGCTAACTTCCTAGCTCGCATGACATCTGCCTCACCACTCAGCTTCTCAATAACCTTCAAAAGTTCATGGGACCTCCTATTCATTGCATTATCCACAACAGCTTGCCTAGCATAGCAACGATCGTGAAGATCAAGCAGGTCCACATCAGGATGGTTATCCAAAAACCCTTCCAAGCGGGAGGAGTTATGGCAGAGATCTTGAGATGACAGGCAGTGGCATCTTTCAACTCCAAACAATCTTCGAGACCTACAAAAAAGATGCAAATCAAAAAGGATAAATAAGTATACAAACATTATTAAAGAAATAAGGAAGAAAGGCAGCTTACCCTCATCATCGTCAGAAATAGATAGCACAGGAGCATCATCCTTTATTGCAGAAGCCTTGGCGCGAATACTGCGCGAGGTTGACGAACCAGAACCCAGTTTCCTTTTTACAGGAGGCCTCGAAGAACCTCCCTTTGTTTTTCACTTCCTCTCCCTAATGCGGGCCGCAACACTCCCAGCGTGAATAACAAAAGTATCTCCTTTGGGACTCCCCCCTGAATCTGCTGTAGTCTCCACACGCTCATTCACCGGCTCAGTCGCAGGCTCAACCGCAGGTTCTTTATCAGCCCTGACAGGCTTCGTATTAATAGACACAGAAGGGGAGACAATATTAAAACCTGGAGAAAATCCTTGGGAAGGAAAGTGAGATCCTCGTCATCTTCGGTGTAGATAAAGTTTCTGAAAGACATCTCTGCAAAATGAAAGAATAAATCATATATCAGTGAAAAGGGCAAATGAAAAGGAAAACAAGAAAGGTAAATACCCTTGCCGCCCACAAAGATTGCAGGTCGTTGTTGGCCATGTTCCCATGAAGACTGGAGGCCAGCCAGGAAAAGAATGGGATCATTGAAAGCACGGGCACTAGCAGGGTAACGACCAAGACATTGAAACTGTGGGTTTTGCTCAATACCAGAAGGGAGTTTGTCTTTGAAAGATTTGACGTCAAGCATGTTCTCCTTAAGAAGAAGCTGAGGAAATTTGGAGGGAACGATGGTATCTTGAATAAAAAAGAAAAGAAACGCTGGTGCCAACCTTCGATACGAGTAATAACTTTAGCAAGGAGACTCGGGATGTGCTTTTCGGATCTTTTTTGAAAAGTTAACCAACTACCAGCTTTGCAAAGATTGAAGAAACCACGAAATAACTTAACAGAAGGCTCACAATCATATGCCTTACACATGACAATGAAGGTCGTTAATTTGGAACAACCAAAAGGGTTAAGCCTAGAGATGTGAACTTTGAAGTACTGAAGCACCTCACAGAAGAAATCATTAAGTGGCAATCTAAGATTAGCAAGAGAAAAGCAATGAGTGTACAAACCAATGTACCTAGGAGGAGCATCAAGAATGGTCTGAGTAGGCATAGGGAGGATCACACGGTACTGCGAAGGAATGGGATAGAAAGAAAGAAACTCGTCTAACTCTTCGCGTGACAACTCACATCGTTGAATAGCTAATGCATTTTTCACATACATACATGATAATAATTTTTGATCTTACCTTTGGAAGCACAGAGAAATACTCCTGAAAAAGAGAAGACGAGTGATTGAAGTGGTAAAAAGAAAAAGGGTCTTGTAATGACGTTTATATAGGCGAAGCTAGAGGGACGTATCACCGTGCACGTGGCAGAGATCAAGATTAATCAGATTTCGATTTGAATTTTAAAGTGGGATAGGATGTTCGTGATAACCAAGGCAGACTTTTGGGTTATCTGCATTAAAACCCCAACTAACCCAGCAACAAGTGGGTTAAGTACTTAATGCGTATAGTAGTAGCCTGCGACATGGTCTTCGATTTTTTGATGAAAATTGATAGTCGAAAGCAATGCATTTATAGATGCATACATTACATTTGACTGGGGGGCTTGATGACGTACCCTCCCCTTCGGCTCGGAGGTCTCCCCTTCAAAGCCCAAATGGGATCTTCTCCCAAATACATTATACAACGTTCGAATAGTTTCGAGTGGCCTAAAATCATCTTTGAAATGATTACCAGTACGGGAATCAGCCACGCGAAGCCCTACACCCTTCGCGGTGGGCCTTTGACGAAACTAGGGCAGAGGTCAAATAGTTAAACCCACGTTCTCCATCTCTATTGGGATCTTCCCGCCAAAATAGAGATTGTGATACACAATCCCAGAATCACCCCTTAAATCATGAGACACCCTCATGATCACCGGCTTTAGTGCTAAGCCTCGTCCCATCTCATTTTGGCAGCTATAAATAGATGGCAAAGGCTCCAGGTATGGCTAAGACTTTTACACACAGTTACTTATGCTTTCATACTCTCTTAATACAAAAAGCACATACTTACTCTCACGCTGGAGGTGATTCGCAGGGACACCCCTTGTGCCTCACTTAACGTAGTGTTTCCATTTGTGTTGACACAGGTTATTCAAGGCTTGGCAACTCAACATCCACAAGAATAACTCTTCGATCTCATCGAAGCCTGATCGTGCCTATATTTGCACAATCACTACGCTAATGGTGATAACAATATTATATAAAGATTGTATTCATTTAATCATGTATTACTCCCTAGATTGCGTCTCCTAGTGTTGTTGCTTTGTCACACTTGTGATGATCTATGTAATTATTTCCTAAGTCATGAACAGATTACACGAACTCACCGTCTATTTAATATTCCGTTGAGGCAAAACACAAATTAAGGTAGTATGAAGACTATTACCCGGCCCCCAAGAGTATATTAAATGCATTTGAAATATATTAAGAGTGGATCAACCATATAGAGTGGAATGTAGGTATGAAGACAGTTTACCCGATTGTATCCTTTACTAAACACAATACATGTTTCTATTAGACATATCAACAACGATATCACACACAACTGGTTTTTCTAAAGCCTAACATGCATAGTCATCATAAGAACAACACCACTAGATCTAATTCTAGGTTTTCATATAATCATAAAATAATACAAGCAAGGAGTTAGCCAAGCATGTTAAAGATAAAGCAAGAATAATAAAGAATCAAACACAAGGACATATTGAAATGATGAAATAGTCTTACTTATTAAAAACATAAATTAAGGAGGTACAATATTGGTTTTTAAGCCTAAAAATCATCCTAATATGAAATGGACTAGGGTTCGTCCCCCTTTTTACTCTAAAGTTACACACATAAAACCCTAATTTCGGGTCTATATTTATAAGAATATCGTTGTGACGGCGTCGCGTTTTAATCGTGACGCAGTCATAATGTAGAATCTTCTAGATCCGAGTTGAGTCAGTGCGGGCTGACGCCGTCAAGAAATGTTGTAACGTCATCACTAGATGAACTGTGACAGCGTCGTATAAATATGGTGACGCCGTCTCCAGCCGCTGAGACTTTAAATCTTGATGAGTCTTGGTGTTGGTTTGTAGTCTTGTCCGTTTCTTCTCCAAATGAGCCCAAGTCACGTGTATTTTCTCCAAATGCCTTCCAAATGCTAAATACCTGAAAAGGAACAATTAAGTACCTATTTTGGGCATAAATGCATTATTTAGGGGGTTAAATGACCCCGAAAAAGTGTATAAAATGACACCTCATCATGTACTTAGTTTCTTCCTCTTTGTCTAATTTTCATTCTCTATTGTGAGAAATATATAAATAGTTGGTGTTACATTCTCTTGTTCTTTTCTTATTTGTCTCATTTTTAATAAGCTAGTTTAGGGTATAGTTGTGGTGTTGAATTATTCATACTATTTACCTAGTCGGTGGGATATTATCACGGTTAGTGATTATCTGTTCGGGGAACATGCAAGGGATCGACAATGTATCTTCTCACACTTGAATAATTCTTCTCACATCTATTCCCTCTGGAAGTTCAAATGATGCATACTAAAAATAACAAGACATCTCTTCCCCCATGTAGTTGAAATGATGCACTCAAAAGTAACAAGTTAAAACACTGATTTTCTATGCGGTTATGACATTCATCTTCTTGAAATGGCCTAAAATGAAAAGAAGGCATGGGCTCTATCACGTGTACCTGTTGTGCGTCCTAGAGTACATACTTCTTCTCCTATGATGGTTTCGATACCTCAAAATCATCATCACATTGTACGCCTATATACTTGAAATCATGTGAGAATGATCAATTAGCTCAAATCTATCCAGTGAGAATCAACTGCTGATCAAATCTCTACTCATAAACTCTCTTTGACTACCTCTTTACCAACCCCTCATCATTCCTATAGGGTATTTGAAGTGACCACTGATGGAGTAAACCCGATATACCAAACTTGAAACTGATGTAGAACCCCTCGTTCGTGCGACCTAAGCTTGCACTAATGTTGGAAGAACGGTGTAGAGAACTTGTGCTTATCCAAATCTCTGAGTACTCAATACCTAATCCACCAAAGTATGAGACATTCTTCACCTCTTGCGATTATCCACATCGTCTTCTGCGTATGACATTGAGCACTACAACATAACTCCTTAAAGTGATAGCTATACATTGCACACCATCAAGTATAGATAGATTATCCAAGTCTTCATCCTGAATTTTAAGCCCGAGAAAGTTATCATTAAAAGTCATGCATCCAAGCAACCCCGACTTCAAGATAAAATAACTACACGCCCCCATGAAATCCAACTTCAATCTTAAATAGTGATACCGTACAAAAACCTAGTAATCACTTTGAAATCTACATACCAAATCTAGTCGTTGCCTTTTGAGTTTAAATTATTCTTAATAAGGATCGTTGCAGTGAAACGCGTTGTTTATTGTTTATTGATTTGTTTGTTCTTGACAACTTTTGTTTGTATCCTTGTTAACTTGGACTAACGGTCAAATGAGTTGTTCATTAAAGGATAAGAGTTGTAAAGTTAACAATTGTTTAAGTTCTTTGTAACAAAGGACTAACGGTGTAAGATAGTTTGAAGTTAAGGGTTATAAGTTATAAAACAAAACACTAGGGCTTGGTTTTTGAAGAAGTGTGGAAACCAAAATCTAAATCGGTAAGTACTGAGTTAACTCGCATTAAACTCGCTGGGCTTCTATACTCGCACAACTGATATAGCTTTGGTGTCTATATTTCGCATGATTTTACTAGCACAATTACACTCGCATGTTTTAATTCCCTTGTTAACTTTTTGTATCTTGCTCGATTTAATTTTACTTGTTACTATGTGAGTTTGGATTCTACACTCGCTCATGAAACTGGTGTATATTATATCGGCATTATGAGCTCGCTTAATTTGTTTCGCAAACGCGCATGATAAACTCGTTTCAATTGTGAACTCGTTTGACTACATCTCACATGATAAACTCGTTTTCCTTGTGAACTCATTGTGAACTACGCCTCTCATAATTATAACTCGCATTGTATTATACAAGTCCTAACTATCACTAGCTACCAATGCTTCACTTACCTTCAAACTTGTAAAACATGCTTGTTTTGTAGATAGTTTTAAACTCTAAACTAACCTATCCTATACTCGCAAACCCTTTAATCTCGCAAGTTATTTTATACTTGGCATTGCTGTAACTCGCTTTCCGGCAAGTTTTGTTATCGCTTTTGCCTTTCCTAGAAAGATATAAGGAAAATGTATTCAAATCCTTGTGTCCTTTAGATCTAAACACTTGCAAGCATATTCGTAACCAAAACAACATTTTTTTAAAATCACAAATAAATCATCAAATTTTAACCCTTATAAAGATCTAATTTTTAGATTTACGAACTTGTGTTAAACAACGTTTTAGATTCATAAAAACACAAATCTTTATTTATTTTTGTCATTTAATATAGCATAATGTATAGTGTTTGTATGTCTTTGTATATTGAGCCGAGTGTTTTAAAATAACAAGGCAAAACTAAGAAAAAAGTAAGCAAAAATAGGCCAACAAATCCAACAAACAATTTGAATCACTCTGGTTAGCTCTTTATACCAAATGTTAGAATTAAATTATGAATATTCGGAGGTCGGGAATTCTTTTTATCTTGGGGTTAGGTTGTTGTTATTAAAACAATGGCATGTGTATAGGTTTTAAATTTTCTTTTAAAATGTCATAGTTTAGAATGCATATACCTAAGACATGCATGTTTTGTTCCCCGCTAGTTTCTTGCTATATATATATATATATATATATATATTGATCCCAATAGAATAGATCTTGCTTTGCTTGTATAAGGCTAAGTTGTATTGAATAAATCCAAAACAACTATGATAGAAACTTTGATTGTAAATATCAAAGACTATGCAGAATCTAGTCAATGATACTAAGAAGAATTTCAATAAACCAGTAATGAATAAGATTAATAACAAAAAGTTAACCAAACTTTCAGCCTCAATATAATACGAACACTCTTAATAGTGTTAGGGTTACAAAACCTTGAAGCTATGAATAGATTAATAGAACAATAAAAAGATGATATTAATCTCTATGCCCTAGGACCTCCTTTTATACACCAAGGAGTCCTAACTGGCTTACAATATTTTCCTAAGTTATCATGATCTTCTAAACAAATAACTTTTACGTATCTTTTGCAAAAATATCTCATACATATATAAGCAATCATTATCTTCAATCAATCTTTATCCATTAGCAGTTGTAACTTTGTACCAGCAACATTAACTCTGAACACTAGCGGCAGTAACTTATACATCAGCAGCATTAACTGTGTACAAGCAGTAGTAACTACTTGGAATATTTTCTTTATTATCCACCAGCAGTACTAACTTTACTCTAGCAGTACTAACATATACTAGCAGTTCTAAGTTACACTAGCAGTACTAAGTTTATACTGGCAGTACTAACTACTTAGCATATTTTTCATAATCTTTTTGCTAGCAGTAGTAACACAAACCTTTCTTCTTGAGTAGCACTAACTTTAATAAGAGCATCAGTAATTCCAAACAGCCTTATGAAGCTTTTAATCCCAACAATCCTCCCCTAAACTTGATATTTATCTTCTAAATCATCAAGTTTCTTCATTAAAAGTCTTCACCATCACCATGAGGATGCTTCCAAACACTTCACTGTTTCTTGAGCTGTTTTGTCATAAGCTTAAGAAGCTGATAACACATTTCATTCCAATAATCAGATTTCAGCTTCTTATTCAGCATATCAGTGATTGTTGCAGGTGGTTGCTGTGTACGGATGATATCACTTCTCTACTAGCATATAGACATGCATATCTTCAAACCTCACAAAGTGTACTCCACACGAGTCATATAACCTCCAAAGCAATACTTTCTTTCCTTATAAACTCTTCTATACTTCATCTTCTATATGATGTTTAAACATAGTCTTTAGATCTCCCCATAGCACTCTTTCATAGCCTTTTTCTG
Organism: Tanacetum coccineum; assembly: GCA_026074375.1. Lineage (NCBI taxonomy): Eukaryota > Viridiplantae > Streptophyta > Magnoliopsida > Asterales > Asteraceae > Tanacetum > Tanacetum coccineum. The sequence continues at coordinate 6,999 of BQNB010018202.1, read as the reverse complement.
GCCTTGTATTCCCATGCTTTGCTTTAACCAACTTCCATAGATTTTCTAAGTCTTATCTGTCAAACTCTTTGCGTAGTTGACTAAACAATAAGTATGTCTTGGAACTTCTATCAGCTCTCATTATTTCATAATAGCCATTCCTTCCTTTTCTATAAATCTGGAAACTTACAATGGGTGCAGGCTTGGTAGCTAGGGGTATAACATTAATTGCAACATCTTCTTCTGTAACCAACTCAATGCATTGTTAAAGATCTTCTCTCTATTTATCATCATCCACCTTTTGCTTCTTTGTAGGCTTTTGTTCTAGATCATCACCTGCTCTTTTAGAACTGCTTTCTTCTTCTCTTCTCTCACTTCCTTCTACCGATTCTGTATCCATGTCTACAAATGTATTTACCCTTTTCATAGCATTCTCAAATAATTCTTGAACATTGGCAAAGGACTTATTTTTCAAATCATTAGGCTTCCATCTTGCCATGTTTTTCAGGTAAGTAGTCATGATACTTCTTTGTTGACCTTTGATAGGTGGTTTACTTCTCGTTTCTTCTGCTCTTTTAGCTGCAAAGTGCTTCCTCCTTTTTATCCAAGAGTTATTGGAACAACTTACACTTTTCTTCAATTGTCAACTCTTCTTGTTCCTCTGCTTGCAGCCTTTGAGCCAATTTCAGCATACATCATTGTTGTGTGTTATCCTATGATTCAATTAAAGCTATGTTGGCTTCTTTTTCTTTTTGTCTTGTAAGCCTCTCTTCTTTTTCTAATTTAGCTTGTAATTGAGATTGAAGATTTAGAGCAACCTCTTGATCATACATAATCTGATCCTTCTTCTTCAAAGGCTTCTCGGACTCAATTATTTTTGCCTTGCCTTTGTCTTATAAAGGTTTTGATGCAGCTGGTGTTGTTGTAGTTGTTGTTGTAATTTCGCTTGGCTGTTGAATCATAACCCCTCTAACTTTGGGTTTTGCAGCTTTGGTCTCTATTAAAGTCTGAGCTAGGGTCAATTCATCAGCGGTTGTTGTTGTAGCACTTTTAGTTGTAACTTCAGCAGTAATAACTACCTTTTTAACCTTAACTTCCTGCTCATCTAAAACACCTGTATCAAACATTAGGTTATCATCATTCCTCCCCTGAGTCTCATCAATCAATGTAACCTCTGCATCAGCATCAATATCAGTTATTTTCCTCCCCTGTTTGGACGCATCCTCCTGAGGAAACAACTTGTGCAGATCTACCAATCTTGAATAATCTTTTCATCCCTGGAGTTTTTGACTTCCTTTTCCTTTCCAGCTTCTTGACTCTCTTCTTCAAACTAGCAATCTCCTTTGCTTGAGCAGTCTTTGTTGTTTCTAAGTCAAGAACTCTATCAGACAGTTTTGTACAAAGGTCCATCAATTCCTTAAGTGACAGTCTGTCCTCCCCACTTCCAAGTGTGTTAACTCTTGAGAGAGGTGGGTCATTGGACTGTGTAGGTACATTTTCCTCATTGGCAACCTCATCTGCTATATGCTCTGTAGGACCACTGGATTGAGGAATCTCAGTGTCTTTTCTCTGTTTTCTCCTAGATTGTTTCTTCTGAGGTTGTGATGTTGATGGTTGAATGATGGGTGTGTGATGGGGATCAGTTGGTATTTCTGAACCTTCACCCATTTCTTCATGAGCTTGAACCATCATAGTTTGAAATAAAGGGGTAACTCTTCCAGAAAAACCTTTCCCTTCCCTCTTCATGTTCCCAAATATCTTCTTAGTATGAGAGGGGGTAACATAAATCCTTTTATGATGTGACATATCCCCAACTTGTTTATTCACAAATACTTGTACGAATCTTGGATACATCCAGAATTTCACCATACTATCCATATTCTTCACCATATTATCAAGGATATACTTGGAAAAGTTAAATTTTTTGGTTTGTGGCTAAGCAAATTATTGCAGAGGCCATAATGCTACTAAATTTGTTTCATGCAGTAGTCTTAGCACTTAGGCATTGCAAATTGTATGAATTAAAAACTTCTATTGAGGAGAAAAGAATGCTTTGTAAAATGTAAGCTTTTGAGAAAGTTTTTCATACCCTATGAGTGTAAGGTGTTCAAAAATTGCAGCATTTGGCAGACAATCAACACCGTTAGCATCTTCCAGTTGAAGATCTCTCCTTATTGTGGATTCAGTTATAATCACCTTCTTCTTATCCACTAGGGCTTGTAATTGTACTTCCCCATTAACCGTTTTTGCTTTGACAGTATCCCAGAACTTTTTAATACATGAACAATAGATTGTAGGATTGACGGTTAAAGCATATTTGATAGGGTTTGCATTTAAAAAATCAACTATTTCCTCAACCCTTCACTTTTAGTGGGTTTCTCCAAAAACGCAACTAAATTGTAAGTATCAGCAAACTTTTGATCTGGCATTGTGTTGGGTTTTGATGAAGAGTAATGAAATTGAGTTAGGGTTTATGATTAGAGAGTATATAAAAGATTAAAATCGATTGAATGAGTGATTGAAACCCTTAATCGAAGTATTTATGAAAATACCCTCAACAGCATTAACGTTCACCAGCAGTTGTAAGTTATTCCTAACAGCATTAACTTTCAACTAGCAGTAGTAAGTTACCCAGCAGTAGTAACTCAGTAGTAGATTAAGCCTGGCAGCATTAACTTACAACCTGTAGTAGTAAGTTATGCCTAGCAGCATTAACTTTTTCTAGCAGCAGTAAGTTTATGCCTAGCAGCATTAACTTTGAATTACTAGCATTAACCCCAATTCCTTTCTAATCAGCATTTCTATCATCAAATTAATATTTTAACTTATAAATTCTCTCTGTCTGTTTTTAATTTCTCTTAATTCTTTTAGCTCACAATTCTCTCTGTCTGTTTTTGATTTCTCTCAATTTTTTTAGCTCACAATTCTCTCTGTCTGTTTTTATTTCACACATCTCTCTTTCTATTTTCAGCTCACTATTTCTCTCAATTCTTTTTCTCACCAATTCACTCTATCTGTTTTTATTTTCACACATCTCTCTTTCTGTTTTTATTCTCACTTATTCTCTTAATTCTCACAGTATTAAGTATAACTAACAGTATTAACTTAGCAGTATTAAGTATAACTAGCAACACTAATTATACTTAACAGCAAAAACTTAAAGTTACCAGTACTAACTCAAATTTCCATCCTTAGTAGCTTTTGCATTCCATTTCAATTATCATTTATGTATAATCCGTTACATATTAACACAAATAACCTCCTCTTAATCAATACTTCAAAGGTTAAGCATTCCAATACTTGCAATTAGATATTGAAATCTGCTAACATCAAATGCTTTTGTGAACAAATCTATAACATTCTGATCCGTGTGAAATTTGATCATCTGAATAAGCTTCTTCTTATTGGAATCTCTGATAAAGTGGTGCCTAATCTCAATGTGCTTTGTTTTTTAATGAAAAACAGGGTTCTTCACTATATAGATAGTACTCTCATTATTAATATGAATCTTAGTCTGCATAAAGTTATATCCATAATCCAGCAATTGATTTTGGATCTAAAGCACCTGTTCACAGCAATTGGAAGCAGTTATATACTCAGCTTCAGTTGTGGAATTAGCAACCACAATCTGCTTCTTGCATTGCCATGAGATCAATCTGCACCTTAGGAATTGACAACCTCCTATTGTAGATTTCCTATCTAAACTTGCTCCAGCAAAATCACTATCAGTATATGCTACTAAATCAAAAGGAGAATCTTTTGGATACCAAGGGCCCAATTTACGTTGACATTTTAAGTATCTAAAAATCCTTTTCACAGCATGAAGATGTGAAACTTTTAGGTTGACTTGGTATCTTGCACAAGCACACACTACAAACATAATATCAGGTCTCGAAGAAGTAAGATACATCATTGATCCAATCATGGATCTATAAACGTGTTCATCTACATCTTCACCATCTGTATCTTTGAACAAAGGCTTATGGGTTTTCATAGGTGTGCTTGCTGTCTTGACATCAGTAAAACCAAATTTCTTCAAAATCTCAGTCACATACTTATCTTGACTGATAAAAATCCCATCTTCCTTCTACTTCACTTGCAGTCTTAGGAAGAATGTGAGTTCACCCATAGAGCTCATTTGAAACTTCTTATGCATCATCTTCTTAAACTCAATGCATAATGACTTCTTTGTAGAACCAAAAATGATATCATCCACATACAGTTGAACTAACAGAATATCACTTTTGACCTTTCTGATAAACAAAGTCTTGTCTATCTTTCCTCTCTGAAACCCATTGTCCAACAAATAAGTTGACAAGGTTTCATACCAAGCTCTGGAAGCTTGATGCAATCCATAAAGTGCCTTTTCTACTTTGTATACTCTGTCAGGGATGTCTGGATCTTGAAATCCTAGTGGTTGATAAACATAGAATTCCTCTTTAATCTTTCCATAAAGGAAAGCACTCTTGACATCCATCTGGCACACCACAAAGTCTTTAAATGAGGCATAGGCTAAGAATAGCCTAATTTCTTCAATTCTGGCAACAGGAGCAAAAACCTCATCATTGTCTATTCCTTCTTCTTGTGTGTATCCTTGTGCAACCAATCTTGCTTTATTCTTAATCACAATGCCTCTTTCATCATTCTTGTTCCTTTAAACCCATTTAGTCCCAATAGTCCTTTTTCCATTTAGTAAATCCACTAGAGTCCAAACCTTTTGTAATTTGAATTGCAGTAGATCATCCTGCATAGCTTCTATCCAACTTGGATCCTTCAATGCATGAATTACCTTTTTGGGTTCTTCTTATGATAAAAAGCAAGCAAACAAGCAATTTTAAAAGTCTTTATGGTTTCTTCTTTGTTCAAGAGTAGTGCTAAGAAAACCATGTTCTTTCAAATTCTTTGTCATTCTTCTTGTTTGAGGTGCTGAATTCAAGTCTCTAATGATTTGTTCAACTGGATGATCTTTGTGTATTCTTGTAGTTAGAATAGGACTGACAGGCATAAATGCATCTAAATTGTTCATGTCAGCCTCTGTACCAACATCTTCATCATCATCTGAATAAATAATGTCTTCCAATTCAGGCATATTTAGATCATTTGGAAGTTCAATGCTTGATTTTGGATCAACAACATTAACTTCTATGCCAGCAGCATTAACAGTTAGACTAACAGTATTAATAGTGTTACTAGCAGTATTAACATTGTTAGTGCTGCTAACATTGTCATCTTTCTCTTGATAAACTCTTGGCTCCTTTGTACTTTGAACCTCACTATCTTTATTCCCTGGATCTTCAGCATCCTTTTTTTCCTCCTCCACTGATGGTTTGAATCCAGTATCAGGAGAATTCTTTGAATCTTGAGAGAATAGTATATCAACAGGCCACATTGGTAGTAGAATGTAATCTTTGCCAGCAAGTGTCTCTATTCTAGCTTTACCTGCATCATTACATGCTTTTGTACCTGCATTACCATTAGATTGATTCCCTGCAACATCTGGCTTATAGTTCATATAATTTGTTAGTGCATTTATATCAAAAAGCCAATTAGGTCCACTTCCTACAATATTAGGTGTATTCTCACTAAACTGAACATGCATGTTCTCTTCAACTATCCTAGTTTTACTGTTGAATACTCTGAATGCTTTGCTATTGGTAGAGTATCCTACAAAGAACCCTTCATCAGCCTTTCCATTAAATTTATCTAGGTGATCTATGGTATTAAGGATTATAACAGGACACCCAAATGGTCTCATGAAGCTTAAGGCAAGTTTTCTACCTAGAAAGAGTTCATAAGGGGTCTTGTTGTGAGGCTTGATAACTACACCCTATTTTGGACATAACAAGCAGTATTGACTGCTTCAGCCCAGAAAGTAGTTGGCAATTTTGAATTAGCTAGCATAGTCTTAGCGGCCTCTATTAGTGTCTTATTGGTCCTTTCAGCTACTCCATTTTGTTGTGAAGTCCTAGCAACACTAAATTCCCTCTTATTACCCTTCATTTCACAGAACTGATTCATGACCCTATTCTTGAATTCAGTCCCATTATCACATCTAATCACTTTCACCTTAAGGTCTATTAGATTTTCTATGCCTGATATAAATATTTTAAGGATTTGACTAGTTTCATCCTTAGTGGCTAAAAAGAAAACCCAACTAAACCTACTAAATCATCTGTGACAACTAGGTAGTACATATTTTTCATTAAACTCTTTACAAATGTTGGCCCAAACAAATTCATGTGCAACATTTGTAATGGTTGGCTGATTGAACTGACTATTTTGGTCTTATAAGAAGCTCTGTGTTGCTTTCCCTTCTGACAAGCAACACGGGTTTGATTAATTTCAAAAAGTTTTGAAGGTAAACCTTTTACAAGGCTTCTCCTTACTAGTTTATTCATTGTTTTGGAATTTACATGTCCAAGCCTCTTAGGCCAAAGATTAGATTCAACTGGTATGGCTTTTGCAAAGAGACAAGTGAGACCTCTTTGAGGAACAACATTCTTTAAATCAACACTATACATGTTATCCTTTCTAGGAACTTTAAGCAAAATATGAATTTCATCAGTTAACTTAAAGTCTGGAGACAGAACAACACATTCAGTATCAGTAAAAAGAACACTATTCTTCTTGTCACACATTTGTGAGACACTAAAAAGGTTAAAGTTTAGTTCCTTTACAAAATACACATCTTCAAAATCCAATTTACCAGTTCTTATTTTACCTTTCCCAATAATTTTCCCTTCTTTGGAATTACCTCTAAAGGCTTTCTATTCTTTGGAATTACCTATAAAGGCAACAAATCCTCCATTAATTTCTTCATAATCTGTAAGATAGGATTTGTTTCCTTTCATGTGCCTAGAGCGTCCACTATCAATTACTTATTTATCCTTCAATCTTGTTGTGGATTGCCATGCACATAATGGTAAGAAAATTAGTTTCCTTTGGGGACCCAAGCCATTACTGACTTGGATCTGCCTTGTGCATCAATATAGTCAAATCTTTTAAAGGACATTGATGCAC